>MEHQ01004283.1:185957-279845 GCA_008828725.1 Saccharina japonica
GGGTTAACACTAACTAACCTCACGACACTTTTTCCGTGCACCATATAATATAGATATATACGCCTCCCCTCCCCTCCCCGCCCCCCTCCCTCCCCCTCCCGTTTTGTCTCTGCTAGGAAACTCCCTTCTTCACCCCCCACATTCACTAGGAGCTCCCTCCCCAGTTCCTTCCCTTCCTCAGCGAGGACTTTGTCTTCCCTCCCTCCGTCCTCCTCCCTCTATCTCTCTCCCGGTCGCTCTCAAATCTATTTTGTTTTTTCAATCTCACAAGTTTAGCCGCAGAGGCGCCTTGTTGTCCACCTTTTCCAAAATTTTGGTTGCGATCTCCATCGACAGCGGGCCCATCATAACCGAAGGCTTTTCCGTCTTGCCCAGGAGGGAAAACAGGATGCCAAAGCATCCCGCTACGTCTGCGTCGTGTTTTCGCGGCGCCAAAACGAAACGTGAACAGCAGTAAACAGCAGTGGTACATAGCAGCAGCGGTTACGGCTTGGCCTGGCTTTCGGCAACACAGTTAACAGTCAGCACTTAAACTCCTCACAATGTACCTTCAACGCGAGAAATTTCCAGGAATTTTCCCAAGAAAAAAATAATTTCCCAAGAAAATCCCCTAAAAAAATCCAGGCAATTGAGGTTACAGGGTTAAGAGGTTGTCATATATAGTACTTCGTATATACTCAGAGCATTTTTCCAACCATTCTGTCGAAGCGTTCAAGCTAAAGCATAAGTTCAACCATTTTTTGTCGAGGCTGGGCCAAGACCTGTACGTACAGTCCCCCTCAAGCATTGAAAGGGTTGGGGGGTTGTTTTAGAGAGCGGCCCGTGAAGCCGGGCAAGCAATCAAAAACGAGAGAAAAACCACACATTACGGAGCCTTCCTTCCTTCTCGCTCACGGAGAGCTCGGAAGTGCCTTTGCCTTTACTACGATACCCTGGTGTATACTATTGTGTCCCGAAATGTACGGTCCATTTGTATACTAATAGTAAATAAAAACGGTGCTTCTATATATTTGGGGACAAGAGTGGTATGCATTATATGCGTATGATAGGGGTGGCGTCAACGAGTTCCCCGTTTTTTTGTCCACGAACACGCTTTGACATTAGAAACCCAAACATGCATCTGGCCTTGCAGATCTCGCAGAGAGCGAGAGAGAGGTACTGTATGTACGAGTAGTAGCTCGTGCGGCCGCAAACAAAAACAGCTCGACTCTAATCCCAAGTAATTCGTCCCTCCAAAAACCGGGGGTGGGGTTCTACGGAAAGAGGGGGTGAATAAGCCGCCGCCCTTCCGAGGACGCGCACGGGTGTCACCGCGGCTGAAAATTGAAACCGTTTTAACGTGGATCGCTAAGGCACACCGCACGGACAGGGCGGTGAAGAGGCAAGCAAGCGCGTGTGCTCTCATGCACTACCACCATGTCCCGAATTATAAGCACATTTTTCATTTAGTATTAATGCACAAAAGGTGCTTATATTTCTAGACAGAGTGGTGTATACCGTACCACCCGGGGTGATAGGATACCACACGCCCTTCGAACAATTTTCAAAGCAAATTTTCTCGACAACAGGGAGAATGAACACGCCGAGCGACGCTTCTATAAATATGGAAGAGAAATAAAAAAAACGACGAGATTTTCCTCAAAAGCCGCAATATTTTCCTTGTTTGTGTGTGTGCTGGTTTTTTCAAGAGAAAATCGGCTCCGAAAAATCACCTCCAAGGTGGGTGTGTTATCTGATGATCTTGATTACAGTATACGGTGTTGTCACCCCGTGTTATAGAGGTATGTAGCCGATCTCTCGTCTGAGAAACGATCATCCCGATGATATAACCCCGTCTCTTTCGATCAACCTCTTTCGTACGTGTATACCACCGTCTACTTCATCCAACCTCTTGCGTACCACAACAGGTATAGACAGACCGTCAACCTGCTTGCTTTCTCGTGTGGCGAAAAGACCATCGCGAGATCAAACCAAAAACACGCCTCCCTGGACCAGACTCTAGAACTACTCTACTGTACAACCACTGACTGCTACAACAGGTAGACGCGGGGGGACAATATCTTCCTTTTACTCGTGCACCGGGTTTCAATAATTCAGCATTGTTTCGTAGCACTGCTCGTCGAATTGTTTTAATCGAATTTTGCTAACTCTACATACAGCCAGCCCAGCCCCCCCGTCGGCTCGCTTCGCTCTAGGTCTTACCGTCCGTGTTGGGCATGTTGAGCATCGCCTGTCGCTGCTCCAACAACACCCGGATCAAGTCCGGTGCGTTGGCGTTATTTACCAACGCCGTGCACTTCGAGGAAAACGCCGCCTTAAGAACAGACAAAAAGAGGGGTACGCACAGATTAATAAAACACACATAAGAACAACAACCACAACAGCAGGAGTGTTTCGGTATCTGTGCGATTGATATCGGTGCGTTCGATATCGGTGCATCGGTGCAACCGTAGGGGGGAGGGAGGGAGGGATCGAGTGCACCGAATCGAACCGATATCGAACGCACCGATATCGAACGCACCGATATCGAACGAACCGATATCGAACGCACCCATATCGAATGCCCCGATATCGAACGCACCCATATCGAACGAACCGATACCGAACGCACGCACCGATATCGAACGCCCCGATATCGAACGCACCGATATCGAACGCACCGATATCGAACGCACCGATATCGAACGCACCGATATCGAACGCACCGATATCGAACGCACGGTAAACCGAAGAAGCTGGAACTCCCAACAGAAACACATTGCTGATCCATACCGCAAAAAAAAAAACAGCGCTTGGGGCTTTGGGAGAGGCGCTGAACGTGACCCATGACGGAACTGGACCATGCAACTTTTAGGCTCGAAACATTGCCGCATTCATTATTATGTGCGCTTTGATCTTATTAATATTACGTATACTTCGTATACCAGTATCATATATACCATCGTGGTATATATACAGTATAGGCCTACGAATAAAAAATTACCTTCTAAGGCTAAAAATAAGAACATAAGGCTCACGTTTTGGGGGACGTTTAAGAAAATTGGAATAAGAAATCGTGCTCAGCGGCGAGAACTACATTAAATCCTATACGTTAGCTTATATATGCTTAAGGCTGTTCAAGGATGGTGTCACAGCAAGGTTCTAAGGCTTTCTCCCATTACGCAAGCGTTTCTTGTTGGAGGGCCCATACTGCTCTATTAATAGTCTACATGTACACTGCTGTAAGGAACCAGAATGTGGAAGACGCCAGTTTGTGCGAGGACACACATACCAGGTACCTGGTGTATTGTACATGTACCAACAGCAGTCAAGCACCAGGACTGCAGCAGTCGTACTTCGTGTGCAGTCAAGCATCTTGACCATAGTAAACACTAGTAAATACAACCTACGGTACACTCAAAAACCTATATGTTTCCCTATGTTTACGAACAAATTTTGGTCCGATTTACTTTGGTCCTCCGAAATAGACCGGAACAGCAAAAACGTTCCAGTACGAGTACCAGGTATAACCTCTCGGGGCGAAAATGTAAGGACCACTTGATCTTCATTAATGAATGTATAATTGGTCCTTATGTTTACGCCTATAGCGATATACTTGGTATGTATAATACGACTATCTCTCTGGGTACTACGAGTACACGTAAACGTATCATACGAAGCTGCAGTTTTGAGTAATGAGCGCGCTGCTGTTTGTGTAATCGTCGCACCTGGCCTGAAGGCATCGCGGCTGCCACCGCCTCCACCAGCTTAAGCTCCGCCGTCCCCGAGAGGTTCACCAGGTAGGCTGACTTTGGCTGCTCATTCGCCATGGTCGCTCAAGCAGACGCTACCTGTCGACGCTACTACTAGCTATCGAGGCTTTCCGGCGACGACGGCGGGAGACGGTTTGTTGGATAGCTCCCTCTCTTCCCCTTTCAGAAGCTGCCTGCTGTGTTGTTGCGCGCAGTAAGTATGCGTAACCAGCCGGGATGCAAATCGGTACGTATGATAGCAGGCCGGCGCGAGGCCAGAACAGGACAGCAGCGGGGTGCAGGCAGAGAAGCAACGACTTACGTAAGGAATGGGCTTTGGATGCAAGGGAAGGCCGCAAAATGCGTACTCGTGTACTGTATGTATACTGGAACGGATTTGGTTCAGTGGCTTGTGCTTGCCGTCGCGTACGTACAGAGCATACCATCGTATATACCTGTACCCAAGCTGTACCTGCTTGGTATACTCGTGCCTGGTATACCAGAGTGTATTTGGTGTACGACTGATTGTACGAATACAGTCAGCACTGCTCCATGTACGAGTACGAAGAAACGACTGATCGTTTAGAAAAGCCAGCCTGGGATTTACAGGAAGGTAGGAAGTCGGGAGGCGCTATGTAGAACGCACCCATTCTCAAATGAGAAATGCAGCCCGGCGCAGCTTTCCTTAGGTGTGTCGAACTGATACCAAGGCTATGACCCTCAATCCTCTGTCTGATACTGCTGTGCGGGGTTGGGTGTACCCTCAATCCTATATGTTGCGTGATGGCATCTGGTACGAGTATCTGGTACTTGTGTTCCTATGGTACACTCAGACAACGCAGTGTATATACTCGTAAATCGATCGAACACCGAAACGATGGGTGCCCCATATGCAAAGGGCAAACGCTGAGTGGTGTGAAGGCCTGGCGCTACCAACCGCGTCGGGAAGACGAACACCCCAACACGGCGACGACATCGGGTGCTTCCTGGGTGCCAAGCGTGCCCTCGGCCCGGCTTTGATCACCGCACGATGCGTTCGTGTGCAAAAAGATCAGATGACCGCATCGCAGTCAACTAAGGACCTGCACATCACGAGCGGAGGCTGCTTCATTTCCGATCGGACGGTACACAAAAGCAAAGCAATACACTGCAGCATCGTGTCCTACCTTGGAAGAAAGCCGGGCGGTGCACCACGAGCAGCTGGTCTGTGCGGGAAGAGAAGAGGAATCAGGCGGTCGGAAGGTCGTGGAGCCACAAACAATCGAGGACAGAGGGTTTCGATTGGTTCTGGAGGCTTCATATATGCGGTGGGTTTTTTCGATTGGCCCCTCGATCTTTTCGTCGCTGCCGGCCCAGGCTCGAGGCTCCCGACAGCTTTGATGATTTTTCACCTATCATAACTTCGGAGCGACCTGTTGGTGCACGGTGGTGCATCTTCTGGTATGCGGCGTGGGCGTGAAACCGTGCCACAGCCCATGCTTCACGCCAAGTCGCGCCGATCGCCTCCAGGCCGTGTCGTCCGTATTTTCGTAAATTCAAATGCCAGAGGTTTCAAAAATGCGGTAAAATCAGTTTCAGATACTACTGATAATAGATGATGTGATGATACGATATAATGATGCCGTTGATCTACACAGTAGTAGCAGCTGAGCCCGTTTTAGTATATGAGATAGCGGCTGCTCCCAAGCGGCACCCGACCGTCCGCGGCCGCGCCGCTGTCCGGTGTGGAAGAATTCGACGGACCTGTGAGCAGAGTGCAAACTATTTTTTGGAGGGGAAAAAATGATGATGTGATGTGTAAAACAAGTGGAACAGATCTGGAAGCTGGAAGTCTAAAAAGATCGGAAGCGGCACGGGCACCATCAAGTAATTTTATAAAACCACGAAAAAAACACGGTATAAAACTTCTTCGTCGATCCATGGTGGCCTGGAATGACATCTTCCCCTACGAGTAGAAGAGGATGGTCACGATTCCTCCTTCAACGAAACGCTGTCCGGAACGGTGTGCATTGTTGCTGTACAGCAGTACAGGACACCAAATAATAAGTAGAAACAGGAAATAAATCCGGTCCAGGTTGGATTTCTTATTTGAGAGAGGGTGCTTTCTACACTAGTTTCAAGATAATGAATCCCGAATTTCTTATTTTCCCCCAAATCTCAGCCTCTGGCTTTCTTATTAGCCTGTTCCTTATTATTAATAGGTGTCCTGTACTGTACTGGGATAACAGGTGCACCACGCGCCTCTCTTGCCAGTATAAAAGGTTTTCGCCCTGCTCTCCCGAGACGTTGCATGTTTTGCCACCAGGCGTGTGATTGATGATGTGAAACTATTAATAGAATCTGGACACGGGCCATGTAGTAACCGTTTCGCTTTTCGCAGCTTTAACTGCAGTTCGCCGTTCGCCGGCATCACGCTGATACAATGAGAGGATGAGAGGGTTCGCTTGAATTGGGAGATATATGCTGTGTGTCGTTCTGTACTGTATAATAACCGTGCCTTGTTTTTTTCTTTCGGTGGGTCGCGAGAACGATACGCGTTTCTACTCGTAGTGTTGAGGTTAATTCGACGGCGGGGCGAGGCAATAAGTATCGCGTACTGGATTAAAGGTTTCACTCTCGAGATAAAAGTACCGCGCTGGATGCTGTCGACTACGAGTACGTACGCATACTACACTTATACTTTGCGGCAAGTTGCAACGTACCTGTATAGATGGATAGATAGAGCAGCAAGCAGAAGATTATCGTAGAGGGCACAGCTATAAAAATGCGCCTATCTCCCGGAACGCGACAGGATGGTGGGGACGCGTAGGACACGAACTGTGAAGGCGTGGTTCGATCTTCTGTGTACTCCTACGAGTATTGATATATAACCGAAACGAACTCATATGCCACCGTGCGGCCAAACTACAGGCCTTGTGTGAAACTCGTTTAACGTTTCCTTTATTTCGCTGGGCGCGGAAACATCCTTCGCCTGTTATTTTCCAAGCTTGCTGCCGCTCCTGAGGTGGGGGGGGCGAGGAGGCGTTGTTTGCAGGAGGAGTTAGCCGCCGGAAAACCCGCACCCATCTCCACAAGCCTCATACATATTTATATATATATAAATATATAAATATTTGCCGTGGCACGGTGCAACGCTCGTTTCCTCCTTATTGTTTCGGCGGGTTACTGCTGTTGCTGTTGTTGTATCGTTATCGGCAACGGAGCCTTTGGAAGGCCTCCCAGCTGAGGTACTGTGTATAATATATGCGTCAAACTGGGAAAGTTGCACATCTCGTACCTCGGGACAGATCATCGATTTCCACCTTTCATGATCTAGATTATTCAAGGAAGATATATATATATATTCCCGATATTATATGATATGTATGATCTGCATGATCTGTATGATCTGTATGATCTGTATGATCTGTATTATCTGTATGATCTAGCTCATGTGGCCGGGTGGGACCCGCATCATCCGCATGGCCTCCAGTAGCGCATGTTTCCTCTGGGTTAGATTTGTACTCTGCAGATAGATCCTGCACCCTGCAACCTCTCAAAACGGCTGGTGAGGAACTAAATGATCCAGACGATCTATCTGTAGATAGATAGATCATGGCCTCCCCGAGGTGTGGAACTTTGGAGGCCACGAGCTGATTATTACAGGGGGGGGGGGTTGTTTTGTTTCCATCCCATTTACTATATTTTCCACGCCCTTCTTTTCTGTCCCCCTCCTATCAATACCCCTAACTTCAATCCGGGGTCACATATATATAGCAGGCTCTCCTCCCCCCCTCTCCTCTACAGCTCGTGCCTTTTTTGCACTTTTTTTCGCGAGAAGACTCCTCAGCCCTTTCTTCCCCTCGCCGACTCGCGTCGACTAAGCTTGTGGGAGAGGCCCATCACCAAGAAACGGCGATCCTAAGAGCGAGGCTGAAACCTCCTCTTATTATTTCGGCACCTACCTTGAGCACATATAGCATCAGGTAGGTTGTTTTCAGCTACAGGTACGGTTTGATGCAACTCCCGCCGCTGTGATCATGGTTTTCTTAACTTTCTTTTATTAGCGTCTCCCTTGAGAAAAGAAATTTCAGTTTCTTACGAAGGATTTTGTTTTTCTTCGTGCTCGTGGGCCCATATAGCTAGTGAACGGGTGATGCCGTGCCTCTACTTGCAGGACATCCGACATAGCCATTATTATTATCATATTTTCCATCCGACAATGTGCAGCATGAGCTTCAACGTTGATCACTCATAAAATTCCCGAAAGCAGAAAACCACGGAAACCAAGGATACGCAAAGTCTAACATCCTTCTGTGTCTACTTCCCGCCAAGATTTATCCACAATACTCCATGTGTTGTCCTTACCCCCTCCTTATTTCCAATATGCACTGTTTACGTTATATTATAAAGTCCTAAGCCGCATCCAAGCTCCATCCCCACGCCATCGGTGTGGGTCTGTCACCCCCCCCCCCCCTGCTCCTTCTCGCTTCCTGGCGGTCCCTGAGCTGGAGTTTGAAGCTCGACACCCTCCTCGAAATGGCGACCTGTGTGGTCACCGAGACGGTTTGCAGCAGGCGTTCCTTCACCACCTCTTTCCTAGCCATCGACCCTTCGTCCCTCCCCCTTGCAGGGGTGGTGCCTTATTGGTGGGAAAATGCCTCACAGGGGTGGTCCCTTATTATTATTATTGTATTATTTGCCTTCCGACAATGTGCAGGGCAGTATTCATTCAGAATGAAAAAGCTGACACAATTCGTCGAATACCGCCAACCAATCTCATCCAACCAATTCTCCTCCCCTTCGTGTACTCAATAGAATACGCACTACCACCCTTTACCCCAATATTGTACCTACTATATATCTAGCCGCCGTGCTTCCTACTCCGCATCTACATTCCACCCCCACGCCATGGGAAGTAACCCTCCCTCCTCCTCCCTTCTCCCCCTGGCGGCCTGCCGGTCTCGCAGGGCGAGCTTGTATCGGTGCACCCGGCGCGAGATCGCGACCTAGGTGGCCACCGATATGACCTGGAAAAGATGCCAGACTCCTTTTCTTGATAAAGACCCTCCGTCCGTTCCTCCGACGATGCTCGCCGCCAGCTGGTCGATGAACTCGCTACCTTCCTTCCCGAGGCGTCCAAAGCTTTCCACCGCGAGAGTGACGAGTTTATGGCTGCGCTCGTCGAAGGACACCTGTCCTGCACGAAGCGTAGTGGTTGCGCTTTCGCGCCTCAGAAGTGGAGGCAGCTGATCCGTCTCGATCAGCGCTGCCAGCCCGCATGTGGCCTTATTGATGGGCAAATGCCTCACAGGGGTGGTGCCTTATTGATGGGTAAAATGCCTTACAGGGGTGGTGCCTTAGTGGTGGGCAAATGCCTCACAGGGGGGGGGGTGCCTTGTTGATGGGCAAATGCCTTACAGGGGGGGGGTGCCTTATTGATAGGCAAATGCCTCACAGGGGCGGTGCCTTATTATCTGAGTTTGTTCGCGTGCTACTATAGAGGTAGCACTTTTCGGCTGAAAAATTTCTGAATGATCGGTCGCCTTAGTAAGGGCCCGAATTAAGGAGTATAAAATAAATTCAATTTGGACAAAATAAAATTCAAATTCGCTTTTCATTGGTCAACACACGCATTTTAATATTTTTTTTCCAAATTGAATTTTTTCTTCTTCGTTAAAACGGGCCCTTAGTAACTCAAAATCGTCGGTTTTTTATTGTTGTGTTGCAATATTTTTGGTAGTATATAAAGCAAGGCCATATAGTTTTGTTCATCGGGTAGCACTCCCCCCCCCCTCCAAAATCAGTTTAGACTACTGCAGGTATAGAGGTCCTTCGTATACCTATTATTAAGTAACCACCCCTAGAAGGTACGAACATGGCGCACCTCTACCGTAGCATGCGTTAACCCGACCAAATATCTACGCGCTAGTCCTAAAACAAATATACAGGTAAAAGTGTACCTCTCTGGGCGCAAATATAAGGACCACTTGGTCTTCACATTAATGTATGAACGGTCCTTGTATATATATGTCATTCCAGAGTGGTATTACAGATGATACCTATGTTATAGCAGTAGTCGGTATCATCTAGTCGCTGCTTGACGACACAGGGTCATCTGCTACAACGTACTGTAGCAAGTACCGCATCAATGCGTAGGCAGTACCCCATCTAGGTGTAGGGCTCTGTTTGGGCAATACCCATCTAGGACTAGTCCTCTGTTCCGGATCACGGTTGTCATGTGACATTAGTATATACCAGTATCTAACATCAGGTATTTTACTCTTGTGTGCACTCGTACACATAGTACCGAGTACTCTCTGGTAGCATACAGTACAGGACACCTGATAAGAAACAGGAAATCTGGTCCATGCTTTGGATCTCTTATTTGAGAGAGGGTGATTTCCGCACTAATTTCAAGATAACGACTCTCGAATTTATTATTTTCCTCTAAACCTCAGCCTGGCTTTCTCCTCAGCCTGTTTCTTATTAGGTGTCCTGTGCTACTGTACAGCAAAGCTACAATACTCACATCGTATAGGCAGGTCTCGAGACACGTGCTACAATGAATGATAGAGGTATAAGGTATACCTTTTTTTGGCTGAAACGTTTTCTGAATGGTCGGGGGAGGCTCCTTAACCCTTTTAGGACTGGAGTCCCGTTTTGGGGACAAATTACTTAGAATTAGAGTAGTGTGTCCCCATAACGGGACTGCAGTTCTAAAAGGGTTAACACAAACTATTCGGACTTCCATTCTTGTGTTGCAAGTTGCAATATGTTTCGTATAAATAGTATACTTAGGTAATGGAATTGTTCGTCGGGTACGAGAACTATTATTATTATTATTATTATTATTATTATTATTATTATAATTATTATTATTATTATTATTATTATTATTATTGTTATTTTCTTTGCAATCCGACAATGTGCAGCATGAGCTTCAACGTCGATCATTTTTTTTTCCGTTTCGTTTCGTCTTCTTTAGTTTCGTTGTTACTCTCGTTCTTATCACTGTGATGAGGAAGAAGTACTACCTGGCTGGGTGGATGGCGAACTGGGTATTGTTTCCCTTGGTTATTTCTGGTGATCTTTTATTTTTTATTTTTTATTTTTTTATGTTTTTGCTTGGTGTAACGCCTGTTGTAGCGGGCACGACAGCGATGCTACAATCCCTCGCATCATCCATTTGTTTTGGTTTATTTTTTATTTTTGCCGTGATCGCTTTTGCCTTTGTCTCTCCGCCCCCCCGAATTTTCCTAGGACTTTCTTTGGCTGCTTAGCTACGTACGTATACATTTTGGTTTTTGTTAGTTCCTCTTCTCTTCCCTGGACTCTCGTGTGAGGCACGAGGACGAAACGGAACTGAGTAGGAGTGCCACGTATCCGTTGTATGGGTGGCGCCCAAGGGAATGGAGACAGAGGGTGGGGGGGTTCGTAGGGAAACCGCGGCGGACGAAAGCAGGAAAGAGACGGCAAACAGAGTAGGTACCAGTACCAGACCGACTAGCTGGTAGAACCTGCCTGTACTAAGGGCACAAACCTGCCTCAGCTGGCTGGAAGGTACTTTTGGTGTGCTCTGGCTGCCTGTCTTTTCCTGTCGTTCTTAGTCTTGCTTTGTTGGCACTGTTTTTTTTTTTCGGTTCATTTCATTTCATTTGGTTTCTTTTAACTAGATGTCGCATCTCATCTGGGAGAAGCACGACATTTTTTTTTTTTTTTTTTTTTCATTTTGTCATGCTTTTGTTTGGTTGCTTGATTGTTGATTTGCTTCAGTATGTTTACTTTCTATTATTTTTCCTTTTCGCTTTTTTCTTTCTTTTCTCTTTTTTTTCTCTTGCATGCACCTGGATTGCTAGCAGGGTAGGTCTTGCCTGTCGCATATGGCATTGCATGTCTGCTCTGCTTACTGCACTGAGTGTAGTATCTCTGTGTCGTAGTTTTGTGACCACAGAACTGGTGCCTTTTTAGGATGATGAATCGGCACGGACACTGGGTGTGCTGGATGTCGACGGGTAGAAAGGAAGGTTTAATGTGAAGAACACACACACACACACACATAACGGGACTGCAGTTCTAAAAGGGTTAAGCCGTGATATTGTTCATCGGGTACGTGTATACGTATATAGCACTTTTATTTTCCTCCAAACTCAGTTTTTGGGTGAGGGGTAGAGCTCCTCAAGTGAAGACTCACGAAATGTCCTGTATACAGGTGCACCTCTATCATCGTAGCATGCGTCGAAAGTATATATAAAGTATACACTCGCTATATACACGAGCTGGTACACACGACATAATCGCCAACTCTTGATAAAGTATGCTATTAATACTACGTATTTAACGAGGTAGCCGGTAGTTACTCACTTGAGGAGTACACTAATAGTCAGTAAAAAAAAACCGCCTCGGCAGGCCAAAACTAACTGCAACCCCTATACCAGTATACGGTATACCTTGGGATGATCTTTCACTTGATTATCACCCCCCCCCCCCCCCTCCCGCGCGCTCTAAAAAGGGTCTACTGCAGGAAGGAGTGAAGGTCCGAAATGCTGCTGTAGTACAGCGTATGTATGCACTTCGTATTCACCCCTCCCCCCCCCCCCTCTCCCCGACCACAAACATGGGCTACGCTCGACCACACTGCGATATGTTCAGGGTCGCGGCAAACACCTTCCTGCACACGTATGGGCCTAAAACGAGTAACCCTCTTCGGACTTCAGATGGGAAAAATAGTAGACGGTTGCGGGATGATTGCGGGTAATTGCGGGATGATGTGGTTGCGGGATGATTGGTGTTCCGAGTTACAAGGTGCTTGCGGGATGATTTGATTGCGGGATGATTGGTGCTCCGAGTTACAACGGCTGCAATGCAAGGAGTCATGCGGCATGGGCGCAACATGATCCCCTATATATATTGCCCCCGGTACTGATGGGCGCTTACGCTGTGCTCGTAGACGCGGTTTGACTACACCAAAAGTTGTCCATGTTTTGGTCGCTATCCCTTGTATCCCTTATACCCCTCACAAGGGGCCCGTCCCAGAGGGGTTCACTGACCACACGGTACGTCTCTTCTCGTCGTCGCCTTTTTTTAATTGGCGGTATAGCTATTTATGGTCAGCAAAACAAATGTGGGTGGACACCCGGCTCGGCCCTCAAAACGTGTGTACGTAGCGTGCGCCTCCCCTTTTCGGAGCCTGACATAACTAACCTGACGGCATTGCAGCAGTAGTAGCATTATCTACTACTGTAGGCAACTGGCGCTGGGTAGAGGTATCGGGTAAGGTAAGAAGGGGGTGAAATAATTTCTCACCGTACAGGCGTCGAAGTTTTCCTGCACTGGCGGTTTCATACCCCGAGAAAAACGCCGTTCACGAACAGCATGTAAACCCCAAATGCAGCTAGTTTTTGAGCTGTTCTAGCAGCACAAATATCCTGATATTATAGAGTCAGGTCATGGTGTAGGCAGCAGCAACAACAGCCCACCAGCGTCGCATAAAGACAAAAAAAAAAAAAACGAAGGCTGTGCGTTGGGGGTCTTGCGGTACTGTTGGTTTGTAAGAGAAAACCTACTGGCCTGCTCAGTCAGCGCTAACAGTAGACTACTTTGTAGAACAGTAGGTTATCCCTTCTCACAAACAGAGACAGCAATACGCTTGCTGAGTCTAGGCTACTGTAGAACAGTAGGTTATCCCTTCTGACTATCATTAACAGGTCATTGGCAAGGTGGCTGGCTGGGGGGCGGTGTACGTACCCCCGCCGCCGGCCACTGCGCCCCGCTCCACACATGCCTCCTCCCAAAAACAACGCAACTGAAACACCTCCCAGGCTACACTCGCCCACAATAATTCTGCACTCCCATCAAGAGGTTGCGTTTCAGAGTCCTACGGTTAATGTCCAGCTCTCTACACTCTACTCACCCCCCCCACCAGGTGCTCCGTCTCGGAAGGGATGCGTGGTCAATGGTCAAATGACTAAGGCAAGCAACAAATGAGTACGCCCCCTTCCGCGCTTGGTGCTAGCAATGTCTGCCTGGTCCGTAAAAACCCGACATGCTCCGCCCCGGCATCGTAGGGATGCGAGGGTCTATGTTTGCACGACTACGGCCATGCATGAAAATTAAGTACACCCCCCCCTCTAAATAAAGGGGGATCCGTGAAGAAGGCAAAATCGAGTACAAAGTAATAGAACGTGGTGATATCACCCTTATTCTTCTCCCGTGGTTGATGGAGTACACCAGCCGAGCACCGACACGCCTCAGGGGCCCAACCTACGAAGCCACAGACGCGGCCAAGTACGAGAGAGCGTCGTCAGCCTGTCGCCACCCAGCCGAGCATCGACACGGCTCAGGGGCCCAACCTACGAAGCCACAGACGCGGCCAAGTACGAGAGAGCGTCGTCAGCCTGCCGTCACTCGGGCGGGGCGTCAGTGGCAGCACGCGGTCTTCTTGCGGAACCGCGCGCGCCCGGCGACGAGGTGACATGGGAACGGGTGAAAGCAAAAATTCTCGGGGGAAGACCGTGCTTCCGTCTCCGAGTCGGCAGCGGCAGCGGTGGCAGCAAGCTCCACGGAACCGGAGGAAGGGAGTGTTCCCAACTGGTGTCCAGAGGAAGAATTTGATTCGCAGGTGGTCCTCGACGTCATCAACTCCCGAAATGCGCTATCAGGCGCGAGGAGTGACGGTCTACGCTTCTCACACCTGCAGTCGATCATCAGGACCGGCTTCGGTCGCGAGAAGTTTGGAGCTGGCATCGAGGCCTTTTGGAGGCGGATCTTCGACGACCCCGGTGCATTCCCGCCGGAAATCTGGAAGTTCTTCTTGCAGTCCAACCTCACTGCCTTGGGGGGAAAATGCCGCCCCATATGTGTAGGTAGGACGTGGAAGCGTCTCCTCGCAGCCGGGACTATGCGGGAGTGGCGGCCACGGCTGGAAGAGATTGATCGTGAGGCAAGGCAGTTTGGGGTAGGGGTTCGAGGGGGGGTGGAGCAGGTAGCTTTACGCGCCCGGGTACACCATGAGGCAAGAAACTGGCTCATGCTAACCGACTGTTCCAACGCCTTCAATACGGTGAAGCGGACGGCAGTACTTGCCGAGGCAGCCACTTGCGTGCCCGCGCTAACGCCGTTCGTCGCACAATGCTACGGCGAGAGGCCCGCCCCTATGTTCTTCCAAATGGATTCGGGGGAGCGGCGGAATATCGAATGTTCCAGCGGAGTGCAGCAAGGGGACGCCATGGGCCCGGCGCTGTTCTGCATGCCACTGCTGCCAGTACTGAAGCGGGTCCGTGAGGAATTCGAACCCAGGGGTGTTGAAGCCTTTGCCTACCTCGACGATATCAGCATCGGTATGTCAGAGATCACACCGAACACTGTGAGAGTAATGCCCTTTCTCCGACACGAGCTGTGCGAAATAGGCATCGCCATTAACCCCAGTAAGACGGTCGCTTTGCCTCCAAAAGGGCATGTACCTACGTCGGAAGAGATTGCACTTCTAGGGGGCATCGGTGTTCGCATTGCGGAAGGGGGTGGGGTAAAGGTGGTTGGCATGCCCATAGGCAACGATGCATTCGCGGTGAACAGCGCCGTAGAAATAGTCCGAGATGGGGGGGCAGAGCAACTCGCGCGCATCCTGCCGCGTATGCCGGACAAACAGTCGGCGAACCTCATCGCCACCAGCTCAACGGTGCAGCGGACCTCATACATTGAGCGGGTAACGGACCCGGAGCTGTCACTACCCGCGTGTCAGCGAGCAGGCACTAGCGCGATGTGGATGCTCGAGCGCCTTCTCGGGATTCCAGGGACAACGGATGAATCGTCGTTCTTTGCGGACGGATGCCCGGCGGACCGGTTGGCGCTACAGCCCCACCAGAGAGCGCAGGCGAGCCTCTCCACGGGGGCCGGGGGGTTTGGACTGTCGTCGGCTGAATCAAGGAGAACGTCAGCGTCCATCGGGAGCTTAGTGGCGACGGTGCCAGAGGTCCTTGCTGGCCTCTCCGGCCCATTGGGAGAAAAAGTCCGAAGGGAGCTGCCCAATTCGGACCTCGTTCGCCGCATATGGAGTAGCGTCAGGGACCTTCGCGACATCCATGGGGTATCGGAGGAGGCAATGGCGAACGTGGTCCCGGAAAGCTGGCGGAACAGGGCGTTCCGCACGAATGAGAAAGGAGTATCAGGGCAGTCTGGTGTGGAGGTACTGCGGGCACATGACGCCCAAACGATCAGATCCCACAAGGGGCAGCACAAGCTGGGGCAGCAGGTGAACCGGGTACGGTACCGACGGTACGTTGCTTCCCTGGACCACCTCCCCGAGGCAGCAGGCCCATCGGATCCGAACGACGTGTTCGGGGGAATCGAAACCAGAGATCTTGCCAAGGCTCGGCAACGGAGCCTGTCGGGACCAGGCGCTGTCGCCTGTTTGAGGGCAAGGCCTGTGGACCCGGCGCGAATCATACCGGCTTCGGAGTTCGTGTCTATGGGACGGCGCTTCCTGGGAATGGAGGAGCCTCTAGCGGCGAGGTGCCCCTGCTGCGAAGCGACGGATGTTAACACGCGCCACGCGCGCACATGCCCCCGACCAGGCGCACAGGTAGACCAGCATCAGCCGCTAGTCCACGCGCTGTCCCGCACCTTCAAGCGGTTGTCCATCCGCCATCAAGTGGAAAGCGGAGCGCCCTTCAACGCCGACAGGAACCTCCGCATGGATATAGTGATCGAGAGGGGAGGTCTCCGAGACGCTACGTCGTCAGAGTACCGCAACAAGGCGATACTCCTCGACATCACGCATGCAGACCCCCAAGCGAGGGTCCACATGCGGGCTGGCAGCGCTGATCGAGACGGATCAGCTGCCTCCACTTCTGAGGCGCGAAAGCGCAACCACTACGCTTCGTGCAGGCCAGGTGTCCTTCGACGAGCGCAGCCATAAACTTTGTCACCCTCGCGGTGGAAAGCTTTGGACGCCTCGGGAAGGAAGGTAGCGAGTTCATCGACCAGCTGGCGGCGAGCATCGTCGGAGGAACGGACGGAGGGTCCTTATCAAGAAAAGGAGTCTGTAAGGAGCACCTTTTCCAGGTCATATCGGTGGCCACCCAGGTCGCGATCTCGCGCCGGGTGCACCGATACAAGCTCGCCCTGCGAGACCGGCAGGCCGCCAGGGGGAGAAGGGAGGAGAAGGGAGGATTACTTCCCATGGCGTGGGGGTGGAATGTAGATGCGGAGTAGGAAGCACGGCGGCTAGATATATAGTAGGTACAATATTGGGGTAAAGGGTGGTAGTGCGTATTCTATTGAGTACACGAAGGGGAGGAGAATTGGTTGGATGAGATTGGTGGTATTCGACGAATTGTGTCAGCTTTTTCATTCTGAATGAATAATGCCCTGCACATTGTCGGAAGGCAAATAACATAACAATAAGTTGCTGTCGTATATCCACCGTCTCTCGTGTATTATAGCAATAAGTTGTGTTGCGCGCATGTTTTTTAAAAACGTGCAGCAAGCAAAAAAAAGTCCTTTTTTGGTGGAGAACCTTTGGGTTTTTCTTTTCAACGACTACAACTAACTTCTTCGTTCGTGGTGTAACGAACCCTCCTCCTCTGAACAAGAAGATAACTCGGCAAAGAGGGTCGGGGCCACCTCTTCGTGTCATGGTATTCATGGTATCTCCGTTTCCCCTCTATTGTTGAGGTGGCGTGTTTCTGATGAAACGCGCATCGAGCAAATAATATTTGCTCCCCCTGGTTCCCAGAATTCTCTGAGCACAGAACCAGCGTGATAATAAATATAAGACTTCAAGCATCAAAACTGTGAGTAACTGAGTTGCGTCTCGTCTCAAACCTGCACGGTAGTCGGGCTTGCCCCATACCGCATTTGTAGCTACGTACCTAACCTCCACAGGGATCCAATACGTTCATATTATTTTGTGTGCGATGCTGCTGTGTCCTGTGTGCATCTCGTCTTTACTTGGTTTCCTCGTTTTCTCTCATAGATATATACGAGAACTATGCAATTGGAACAATGTATAAACCCGTTTGGGCCTTTAAAAAACGGCGGCAAGCACTTACTACATAAAATACGTACTACGTAGGGTCTCTTCAAAGCGCACAACAAGTTACGTACTGGTGCGTACGTAGTCTCCCTTGATTTCCGGAATCTGGAAAACAAAATAAAATAAAAAACGATAGTAAGTAAGGTGATACTAGGTAATCCGAAAAATCGAAATTGCGGAATTCAGAAGGCGTTGAACGTCCTCGGTCTCCAAACCCCACACAATTATTCGTACGGATTTCGAGAGTTCCGTACTTATTTCAGAAACTTTAACTTTCAAATGCGATGCGTACTGCGTACTCGTACAGACCTACGAAATCCGGGGTGGCGGGGGGAGGGGGATAAAATGCAGAAAATAATATAAAGTAAGGTGATAATCCGAAAACTCGAAATTCAGAAATTCAGAAGGCGCTGAACGTCCTCGGTCTCCAAAATCCACACAATTATTCGTAGGGATTTCGAGAGTGCCGTATTTATTTCAGAAACTTTACCTTTCAAATGCGATACGTACTGCGTACTCATATCATGCAGACTTACGAAATCCAGGGTGGGGGGGGGGCATACTCATTTGTTGCTTGCCTTAGTCATTTGACCATTGGCCACGCATCCCTTTCGAGACGGAGCAAGGGGGGGATCAAATGCATAATTCAGAATATTTGAGAACTCCAAAGAAAGGGCGGGACGGCGGGACTCCGGAAAGCGCAGGATATAAAACGCTACGTACGCCTACTTATTAATATTTAATAGTAGATGTTTGAAAGTATGCAATTGGCATGTTTACCCTTCCTTACACCTTACACCATACAGCTGTCGTACGGTTTTCCACGCCTCGCACAGATGATTTAGATCATTCCCATTCCATTATCTAGATTTTTCAGGGAAGATGTATGAATTCCTGATCTGTAGGATCTGTATGATCTGTATGATCTAGCTCATCATGTTGCCGGGTGGGAGCCGTAGAATAACCTCTGCCACAGGTAAGGTATTAGAGTGCATGATCTACTGTAGACCACGTTTCCTGGCGGGTTTTGGATCTGTCTGTATGCTACCTAAAGATCCTACACAACATATGATAACGAACGGCAGATTAAAGGTTCTATATAGATGATCTATCTGTAGATGATCTATCTGTAGATGGTTCATTTTTTTTTTTGTCTCTTGTATCTGCTTGATGTAATATCTGATTCAAAATCAGGATGCTTTTTTTTTCAACACACATACTGGTTTTTATCAGTATACCTTCGTTGTATCTCCTCGATATCTAAATCGAGTTCGGGACGACAGACGGTTGTTCACTGCTGACATTTTGTTTGTTTGTTTGTTTGCTTTTTTTTTTTTTTTTCTTCCCATCTCCCTTTTTTTTCTTCTCGCCCATGATTTCCCTCCCGCTTCTTCTACGTACTGTGATGCGTAACTCAGATCTGGGGTCACATTAGCAGGCTCTCCCCCCCCCGTCCCCGCTACGGTTCTTGCTTCTGCGTTTTTTTTATCGCGAGGTGATTACGTATAGCCGCTTCTTCCCTCGTCGACTCGTGTCGAATTTTCTTCAGGTTGGAAAAAATCTGTGTGGGTTCGAGGTGGACACGCCGAATAACCCACAGAGGAGGCGTTTTTTTTTTTCTTTTTTTTTCCCTTGGAACAACAAAACAAAACTAAAACGGCGACGACGAGAACATTTCGTTTTTTTCAGTGAAGTGTGTTCCACACACATGGAACAAAAATGAGCCCTCGCTTAATCGTACCACTCTGTCCCGAAATATAAGCACTGTTTTATTGAATATCGATGTATAAAAGGCTATTATATTTCGGGACATAGTGGTAAGTTTTAGGCGAGGAGTCGAAAAACCGCACCACCAAACAGCAGTCTCGGTTCGTTTTGACGCTTTTACTTATACTGATGGACGAAAGTCGGCGGCGCCTTTTTTTTACTCTACGAGTACGTAGTATACTACTCGTAGTACGAGTAGTATACACGAAGTATATGCACGGCTGGTCACATTCTGCAGGATCCGACAGTTCTGTTCCGCATGATTTTCCTGACCTTAATAAGCCAACTCGCGGGGCCTACGAAAAATCAAGTCCAAATTCATAAAAATGATGGGGGCATCGCCAATCCGACGTTTTAACCATTATATGGCTGGCCCAGCTCGTAGCGACGGGTCGAGCGATGTTTACTACTGATACTACTGCTGCTGCTTGCTGTAGTATGCATAAAATTTGAGGAACACATAGGATCCAGCCATCGACGTAAGAAACGACTTCGAGTCTCAACGTAGTATATAGGTGTATCTTACACCTGGTATAAACGTTGTACGAGCGTATTGCACATACATATTAGACTGCAAATGCGTCTAATTTTACGTACTTTTCACAGGTAGGAATCAAAAAGAAAAAGAAAACTAACTGCTGTTGTCGTTGCATTCAGCACGATTTTGTTTTGGTATACGAATATATCATCGAAGAAACTAACGTTAAATACCTCTCCTGCGGGTAAAATTTATAATGAACCGTATAACTTGAGCCATTATTTTTGCCGTTTTTAAAAATCATACCTACGTAATACTTTTGGGTTCTCCCACCAACGCCGGATGACAACATACTGAATTATTACTGGACGCATTTCTCGCCGCGGACACGCTGTGCTATTATACTTCGACGACACAGAGGTAGCGGGATTCAATGTCGGAGGTCGGATATATTACACGGAACAGATCATACACGCAGGACAGTTCATTTACAGATAGAAAAAAAAAAAAAAAAAAAAAACGCCTCCTCTGTGGGTTATTCGGCGTGTCTACCTCGAACCCACACAGATTTTTTCCAACCTGAAGAAAATTCGACACGAGTCGACGAGGGAAGAAACGGCTATACGTAATCACCTCGCGATAAAAAAAACGCAGAAGCAAGAACCGTAGCGGGGACGGGGGGAGGAGAGCCTGCTAATGTGACCCCAGATCTGAGTTACGACAACACAGTACGTAGAAGAAGCGGGAGGGAAATCATGGGCGAGAAGAAAAAAAAGGGAGATGGGAAGAAAAAAAAAAAAAAAGCAAACAAACAAACAAACAAAATGTCAGCAGTGAACAACCGTCTGTCGTCCCGAACTCGATTTAGATATCGAGGAGATACAACGAAGGTATACTGATAAAAACCAGTATGTGTGTTGAAAAAAAAAGCATCCTGATTTTGAATCAGATAATACATCAAGCAGATACAAGAGACAAAACAAAAAATGAAAAAAAAAGAAGTTTTTTTTGTTTACTAAAAAAAGACGAAACACACCTGCTGCAATTATTGGGTGCATTTCCAGCAGAGCACCGCGCGCGGAAAAAGCATTTCCTGCGAGCTGCCACCCCTGCACAGGCTGGGCGCCATGATGCCGGCGATCTCTCGCCTATATCGTACGCACGTACGCAGTGTGTGCTCTTTCATGGGGGATACCATCCATTATACCCCTTTCCCGACCCTTTTTTTTGTTGTTGTTCCTTTAGCAAGAAAAAGCCGACGCCAATGGCAAATCACACTGCTGTCGACTATCCCCCACCCAACCAACCATGATGCCCGCCGGCCACAACATATTATACCGCACCTGCAAAAAAAAAAGAGGCCATTTTCAACGTTTTCGTTCATGTTACGTCGACGGCTGCTGATTGACGGTCATTTGTTTATTTCCCAAGAAGCAGCAGCAGCGAGCCGGCGAGCGGCGGTCGAGGCAGCCTCCGGAAGCGCCAAAACAAAGCATGTGGCCAATACAACAACAACAATCATGAAAACAACCCCAAAGAGAGAATGCCGCCAGCATTGGGCAAACCTCGTTAAGCTGTTTCTTAAGGCCGCCTTCTTCATACCTACTTGCACCCTCTCGTTTTCTGCGGACAAAAAACTACCAGGAACTAAAAATAGCAACAGTTTAGGCAGCAGCAAAAAGAGGGTAAAAAAAAAACCCATTTACTACCGTACTGTACAGCAACCTATATACGAAGTAGTACTCTAATTCCAAGTGTGTTGTCCCCAGAATAAGGGTGCGGCCTTAAGCAACTGCTGCACCACTTGTCGACTGGACAACCAACGCACGGGAAAGAAGCGCACTAATCATTAAAAAAAAAAAAACGAAAACACGTCGCGGAAACTTCCCAGAGTTTTCCCCGCGACTCTTTCTACGCCCCCCAAAAAAATGGAAAAGTGTAACTCCGAAGGGCGGGGGGGCAGTGGTAACACGATGCGGGGAGGGGGGGGGGGGGGGGGGGGAAAAAAACCGTGGTTAAAATACTTCAGCCCCGAAGAACCCCCTCCGCCCGCCCGCCCGCCTCGCTACGTACCGATGGAGTCGTAAAAAATAATTCCTCTCCGAACCAGTCCAACAATTTTCGTCCACGGACGGCTGCCTGCTGCGATAAAAAAGATGCCATTGATTCCAGCTCTCCAGTCAACCAACCAACGAACCAACCATTTTTTTTTTCACGGCTGCTGCTACTGCGGCTGGTGGGACAAAATATGCCCCCGCTTTATTCCCGCTGGGAGATGATGCTCAGGAAGCAGTTGTAGAAAATCTGGATGGTGTTGATGTAGAGCAGCCGCTGCGAGGTGGGGACGAAGCGGAAGTTGATGGCGTGGGCTACGGGCCACACCGTCCAGGACCCCTTGACCTTTATAGCATCAGCATCAAACATTTTCCCGAGGGCGCACACAAGGGGCAGGCAGCGGGGGGGGGGGGGGGGGGGGGGGGANNNAAAAAAAAAAAAAAAAAAAAAAAAAAACGGCTGTGAGATCGAGGATTTCGTCGAAACTCGTATTTGCTACGTAGCTAGCTGAGTGTGATACTTCGATCGCGCGTACTTACGGGTTTTATATGTCCTCATATGTAGTATACCCGTTCATCCCAAACTCTAACCGTTCTGTCCAGAAATATGAAACGGTCGTTTGCGCATTCATGCAAACACCCAAACAGTCTTCACACTGCCGGGCATAGTGGTATAATACGACACACAGGACACAGCAGTGGTACGACACACGGGCTTGATTGTTAGCTTCTTTTTTTTTAGTACCCCCGAAGCGAAACAAAAAAACTACGCTGGGGGCATACAAAATACAACGGTCATACAACGGTCAAATGGGCGAAAACGCTTCCTGCAGAAGCCCCCCTCTCATGAAAACCGGTCTGGCATCTACCAGGTATATTATATGGAGAGCGGCCGCGCTGCAGAGTTTTTACGAAAAATGTCACAACTCCTTGAGCTGTGAGTTCGACCGATATTCTAAGAGTACGATACTCGGCTTGTAGCAAGCTGTGAGACACTGTGTGATACTACAGATCACACCTCGGACAGATCATCTACAGATCATCTGCATCTGCAGATCATCTACAGATCATCTGCAGATCATCTACAGATCATCTGCAGATCATCTACAGATCATCTACAGATCATCTGCAGATCATCTACAGATCATCTGCAGATCATGTACAGATCATCTACAGATCATGTTCAGATAGATCATCGATTCCCGCTTGATCTCGATATTTCAAAGGCAGATCTATCCCCGATCTTGTACATATGATCTACAGCAGTAGAGTGGGGCCCGTATAATCTGCACGATCTAGCACATGTTTCTGGGGTTGGATCTGTACTTACACAGATCCTGCACAATCTCTCACAACGGCAGGTGAGGAACTACATGACCTAGATGATCTATCTGTAGATAGATAGATCATGATATGTCTGCCCGAGGTGTGAACAGTTTTAGCCCATTCAGAACTGAAGAAAAAATCCTACACTAATTCCAAGTAGTTTGTCCCCAAATACGTGGGACCAGCTCTCAAGGGGCTAAGGGTTGGTGTCTACCACTGCCTTAGGGCTTCGCCTTTCCCCCCGAGACCCTCTTGTCGGCCTTGCTCTGTCGGCCGTCACGAATCATGTTCCTTTCAAATGCGGTCCGAAAAGCACCGCCGGCTGATGGGAACGTGTCGCCTTTTTGCAATGGGTTCACCCTGATCGGCAGTGGGGCCAAAGCACCAGCAGCGGTGCCCTAACCAAATTGATTCGACATGGCGGGAAGGAGTTGGTCCACCTGACTCTACGGTCAAAGCCGCTGGGTGTCTGTGCTGTGCGTTGGACGGCGGGCTGATGTGTTCCGTGTACCCCGCAAACAGCAACGAAGCACCAAGCACCCAGAAACCCACGACCCATACGTCGTACACATATTATATGTGTTCTGATTCTCCCTCATGACCATCATGTTTTCTCAGAAGGACCGATATCTTCATATCGTCTATAAATATTTGATTTGTATAGTTGTGCCCAGATTTCTTGGGAGACAAACGATCGCGACTACTCGCAAGTTCTGAATGTTTCGCGACGTGGTCTATTCGGGCTGTTGGGCGGTGACGTGGATACGTACTCTGTAGTCGTTCTTGAGGCTATCACAGGTGGTCAAAAAGGGGTTTGGTTTATAGGCCAAATGGGGGGGGGGAAAGTGGTCAATTGGGGGTAGTAGATAATTTTAGTAGATACGTGAGGTTATCCCCCCCCCAACACGTGGTCAAAGGGGTGGCTTCGTTTGCCCCCTCATGCGTCGCTGTCCCGTTAGGCCCAAGAACGTGCCCGAAAAAAAAACGTCGTGTGCGTGCTTGGCATGGGTTTCGGGCATCTCGCCAGGGCGTCGGAATTGCATTTGAGGCCTGTTAAGGCACGCGGGAGCGCCAGCCGCGGGTGCTCTTTGCCTATACCCCCAAATGGCCGAAAAAACAGGGGGTATGGGTATGTATACCCCCAAAATGACAATTTCCCTTTTATTTCTGTAATATTATTCTACAAAATACGCCAGCTGTGAGTTCGACCGATTGACTGATTGATACTCATTTAAAAAAAAAAGCGTGATACATCGGGCGCGCTTGTTCTATGTTCCACCTACTACTACATAGAAAAAGGTGTTCGCGCATTCGACTTACTTAGGGCCCGTTTTAACGAAGAAAAAAAAATATTCAACTTGGAAAAAAAAAAATCAAATCCGCTTTTCATTGGTCAACACACGCACCAGCACCAAAGATTAGGATCTTGGGGTATAATATTTGGTGCTGGTGCGTGTGTTGACCAATGAGAAGCGAATTTGATTTTTTTTTTTTCCAAATTGAATTTATTTTATGCTCGTTAAGATGGGCCCTTACGTATACGGTGGAGCAAGGTAAAATAAACAAAATAAAAAAAAAACAGCTGTGAGATCGAGGATTTCGCCGAAACTCGTATTTGCAAGTTGTGTGTGATACTTCGATCGCGTGTGCTTCACCCCTTGAGAACTGGTCCCACGAACTTGGGGACAAATTACTTAGAATTAGTGTGGTGCATTTTTTTCAGTTCTGAATGGGTGTATTAAGGGTCTTACATGTTTCCTCGTGCAGGATGTAAAGATCGTTCGGACGTGTTCTAAAGTCGTTCCTCGCGGAGAGGACATATATACTGTATCTTCGCTCGATGAATCCCCTGATTTGCGTGTGTGTGTGTGTTTTTTACAAAACAGCTGGGGTTTCTTGCTTTTACTCCGCCCGTCCCCGCTCTCATCCCCTCAACAGGGGGCGACAGCCGCAAAGCAGGACGGGAAAAAAAAATAACTCACCGACGTCCAGAGGTTGTTCTTGATCTTCTCCGAGATGGCGCTGGGGCCCATGCCGTCCACCGCACCCATGTAGCCGAAGAACATGCACCCGAACACAGGGTTCCAGAGCACCTGAGGAGAACGCGGAGGTAGATGAGGAGGGAAGCAGTCACACACATGAGTCAATCAAGGCCAATGGAGAACCCTCCGTAAAACCTCGGACAGAAACATCGATTCCTGCTTCATGGTCTACATTTCTATAGATATATCTGCTTCCAAGGCAGATCGATGTATTCCTGATTTTGTATATACAATCATGAGAAAGGGGGGCCAGTCGAAAAACCTTTGCACACCTCGAACAGATACAATGATCGATTTCCACTTCAAAATCTACGTACGAGATATTTCAAGGTGGATAGATTATATCTATTCCCGATCTTGTGTGATCTGTATGATCTGTATGATCTGTATGATCTAGCTCATGTTGCCGGGTGGGATCCGAATAACCTGCATGATCTAGGGCACGTTTCCTGGGTTGGATGATCTGTACTATATACAGATCCTGCACAACATCTCACAACGGCAGGTGAGGAACTAGACGATCTGTAGATAAGACAGATCATCATCTATCTGTAGATGATTTGTCAGAGGTGTGAACCCTCGTCTACCCCCAGCGGGGCTCTTATGGCGCCGCAGCACTTAAAGCAGACCACTGGCCCAAAAAAGAGCCCGCCTAAACGGTAGTACCTCAGCCGTGGCACCTACCAGAAAAAAAAACTAGGAGGGGGGGAAGGGGGGGTGTACCCATGCCGTGCACGGCCGTAGTCGTATGACCATAGACCCTTGCATTCCTACAATGCCAGGACGGAGCACGTTGGGTTTTCACCAAACAGGCAGAAGGGGGGGTGTACTCGTGTCGTGCATGGCCGTAGTCGTATGACCATAGACCCTCGCATCCCTAATATATAATGCCTGGACGGAGCACTTTTGGGGGGGGTGCGTACTGATTTGTTGATTGCCTCAGTCGTTTGACCAATGGCCACGCATCCCCTATTTACTATGGTCCCCCGGAATAGTTGGCTATATAGCTTCCCCACCCAGCTATTCCGGGTGGGCTATTGTTGTAAGAATAATCAGGACCCACGATGGACCCAAAAAACAGGTACCCCTCTATGTTTACACACCATGGCTGGTTCTGGTTACTACCGTATATCATATGAACAGTGTATATCACACCCCCTGGGGTGAATTTCAAAGCGAACTTTCTCCATAACCAGAGGGGGGCACAGACAACGAAAAAGGCGGTTTTCGGAGCATCTCGTCGAGATCTTTCCATACACGGGTCGCTCGGGGTTAGCGCTCGACCGGTCGTCGAGCAAACCAGCGTTGAAATTCGTCCGAGGGGGTGTGGTATACAGTGTCATATACGGCGGTATTTCCCCCCCGAAATACTGGTTCCTGGCACTAAAGTTGTTGGACTGACCTGGTCGATGAAGACCTTCTTGGCCACCGTCAAGGCAGCCGTGCCGGGGATCTTGGAGTCCAGGAAGTTGTAGAAGAAGTGGCCGGTAGAGCCGTGCACCAGGGCGCCGAAAGACGCCAGCTTCATGAGCCGGGTGAGGTCGATCTCCTCCTGCGTTGCATCAAAATCAGCACCCGGGGGTATGTACGAGAAGTACAATTAAACAAACGAAGGGTTGTTCGCTATTTACGACACCGGTGTCGTAATAAGGCAGTGGAGGATTGTTAAGAGAAAGGGAACCTTCCCGAGAATATTCCGCTGTTTGCTCGTGAGAAAGAATGAGGCATGTTTGTTCTATTTCTGCGTGCTTGTTTAGATAACTTGAAGTTCTTTTTTCTGGTAGCTATTGCTTGGTCCATCGCGTAGGTGGAACTGCTACCAAGTGGGTACAGCACGGGATGGTGCTGGTAGACGGGCAGAAAACACGCGAACAGACGATGCTGCCCCAGCTGGCCAGACGTTACACGGCCAGACATGTCGCGACTTCTCGTGATTCTTGAGTTCCATCGCTACTAGGGGAGTTACCAAGCCCCTGGGGCCGGCCGGGGCATAGGCGGTGTGGGCAGCGAGTGCGCGGACATCAGCATCGTGCACCATACCGGTACTATGTTATTGTGTCTCGTGTTAAATCCTCATGTATGATATATAGCTCTACACCATGCCCACACAGCCGTGGCGTTCCCGGGCCAAGTAGGGGGATGTACCGCGGACGTGGTGTGGTGTCGTAAATAACAGCTTATGGACGTCACCTGTGTCTTGAATGGGTGCTTACTAATATACGACACCGGTGTCATAAATAAGACTACCCTTAAAAAGAAACGTGCTGTACTCGTACACGATTGGGGTACGAGTAGCACTTTTTGTCCGAACCAAATTAACACCTCCGACACAGATCATCGATTTCCCACTTCATTATCCAGGGTTTTCAAGGCATATATATTCCCTCAAGACTTAGCCCATGTTGCCGGGGTTATATATGGGACCCGTGCAATCCGAATGGTCTACGTACAGTATATATAGCGCATGTTTCCTGGGTTGGAGTTGTACACTATGCAGATCGTTGGATGTGTATGTACTCTGAGCAGATCCTGCACAGCCTCTCGAGCAAGGCAGGTGAGAAACCAGATGATCTACAGCAGTAGTAGTAGATCATGATCTATCTGTAGATGGTCTGTGCGAGGTGTGCAATATTAATGTTTCTAGCTGAAGGCGCTCCTCATCTGTGAAATACTAGTACGTACATAAAATAAGGCATGCCCTATCCCAAGTGCCCTATCCCAAGAAGGCTTGCCATATCCCCATAAGGTACATGCCTTACAAGGCATGCCTCATCCCCGTAAGGCATGTTTTATCCCAATAAGGCATGCTTTATCCCAATAAGGCGTATGCCTTATCCCAATAAGGCTTGCCATATCCCAATAAGAGATGCCTTATCCCAAAAAGGCACATGCCTTACAACGCATGCCTTATCCCAACAAGGCAAGGCATACCTTATCGTTGGAATCCCCTTCATCCGTGATTTTTACAACATTTCGTGGTACATATTCCTAGGGCATGTTCTTCTATTATATATAGGTTACAGGCTTTCTCCAGGCGTCAGCTTGGAGTTTCAAAACCAAAAATCGAAAAGTGTGCCGATCGCTTCCACACCTCGTAAAAGCAGCTTTATACGTAGGTCCAAACAAAACGCCCTAGATTGCATCCGCCACGAATGCCGCATGCAATAATAGCTACTCGAACAGTACGGGACACCTACTAAGAACAGGAAATATTGGTCCAGGCTGGATTTCATATTTAAGAGAGGGGTGCTTTCTACACAAATTTCAAGATAACGACTCCCGAATTTCTTATTTAAATCTCAGCCTGGCTTTCGTATTAGCCTGTTTCTTATTTATTAGGTGTCCTGTACTGTATCTGGTATCACACTGACCGTAACGAACTGCAGAAGAGGGTGACATAGCCCGTTTTTTCGTTTATTGTTGTAACCCATTGAGAACTGAAAAAAAAAGTCGCACATTGTCGTGATTCCAAGTAGTTTGTCCCCAAATTCGGGGGACCAGTTCTTAAGGGGTCAAGGGCGTAGGGCTGGCGCTAGCGGCGAAACTGTTTCCCGGCTAAATTAAGCACAGGCATTCAAAATGGTCAACGATAGCCAGGATTTTCCGTTATTATAGGAAGAAGCCATTGTTTTCCCCATTTTTTTAATCTCAACAAACCGGTTCCAGGCGCTCCAAAGCATATGTGCCAAAAGAGTTTGTCAAATATCCGAAGAACTGACTGCGTAGAATCAATATTAAGTATGCACTGTCACACTTAAAACATATTTCTAAACTGAGACCAAGAAATTTCGAAAAATACGGGGGACGAAACGTTTTTCCCCACAAATACGACTTCGTGAGTATACGGGTATTTTTTTATAATAGACCCTGAAATTTCGCACCCACAATATCCGAAGAACTGACTGCGTAGAATCAATATCAAGTATACACTTTCACACTAAAAACCTATTTCTAAACTGAAACCAAGAAATTTCGAAAAATACGGGGACAAAAACGTTTTTCCCCACAAATACGACTTCGTGAGTATACGAGTACGGGTATTTTTTTTTAATAGACCCTGAAACTTCGCACCCACCCTCCGTGCCATTATGCCGAGGTTTTGACAGAGGGGGTGCAATGTTTTTCGCCACTACTGTCAGTAGTAGATATCTGAGGTCCCAGAAAGCCCAATTTTAACATTCAGAAAAAATCATTTCAACCCCTTAAGAATCGGTCCCACGATTTTGGGGACGAACTACTTGGAATTAGTGTGAGATAAGTTTTCCAGTTCTGAAACCCCAAAAAAACCGGCGGAAAAAATAAATAATTAAAACATTGCACCCTCTCCAGACATGCCTCGGCATAAAGGCGCGGAAAGTGCATGTTAAGTTTCAGGGTCTATTCTAAACTACGTGCACCACTCCGTCCCGAAACTTAAGTACGGTTGGGATATCATCGTAAGACCTACCCGTACATTGAGTGGTACCTGGTACTCGTATGTATACAATTGATATGATACCGCTTGGGACTTTACGCGGAAAAAAGAAACGTATGGGAGTATCGAAAAAAAGTATCGAAAAAAAGTTATCACATGGGTTAAAGGAAGGCCGGGGTAGGGATGGGAAGGGGGTGGGTGCGGATGGGTAGGGGGCGGGTAGGGATGGGTAGCGGACGGGTAGGGAGGGGGTGGGTACGCAGTGTCGGCCACATGAAGCAACCTACTGCTGTATGTCTAGGCTGCTGAGGAACGGGGTGTGATACTCCAGCTATCATACAAAGCAATGACATATCCGACACGCACGCAGCACGATGCTGCCTACGCATCCCCCTCCCTACCCATCCCCTACCCACCCCCTACACGCCCCTACTCTTATCAACCGACACGCAAACAACACGGTGCTCTTAGTAGTCGTACCGCTGCGCGCTCCCACTAGCAATACGAGATGGTTGATAAGAAAAAGGCCGCACTTCGCATAGTTCTGGTCGCTGTACCTGACTCCCAAAACCCACCACAACAACAGTATATAAATGAAAGGGCTCACTCAATAAACAGTACGTACCAGGTACGGGTACCCATATACCGTACATGTACTAGTTCGGTCCAAAACACGCAACAAAAGTTTGGACAACCACTGAGCTCTTACATACACGTGTACGAACAACTATAGTAGACGCGAGATATTCGCATAATTTCCATGTGCTATGGGTATACACCTGGTACAACCGCAAAAAAATCCTACAGCAGTAGTCAATTTCCAGGCAGTATATCTCCAAAAACGGAGATGCAGTTCTAAAAGGGGGGTTAAGACTGGTAGACCGACACTTTCGGGGAAATGTTAATTCGGGAGCCGCTACTGCTGTGCAGAGCGCACCCTTTCCCAAAAAGGAAATCTATCACTCCAGTCTGGGCCAGCATTTCTGTTTCTTGCTACTGCAGTATGCAGTACGTGTCCTGTACTGCTGTAGTCTACTACTGCTGTACGTCGCCATACGATAAATATAGCAGTCGTCCGCTGTATCACTCTGCTGTAACAACACGATCAGCGCATGAACTGGGCATATAACTTCAGAGACAGACAGACAGACAGACAGACAGACAGACAGACAGACAGACAACACCCAGCAAGATGCTCCCAGTACCTGGGGGTAAAGTGATGAAATTCGTGTAATAGTACGGTTAATAAATAGAATCACCGCATGAACTGGGCATAAAAATCCCCAAGACAAACAGGGACAACAGGCAACTGCCAGCAGATGAGCAGATGCTTCCAGTACCTGTGGGAGTAAGGTAAAACATTTTCGACAAAAAATACTACAGGCACAGCACTTTACTGCTGTATCGCAGTGTTTTGGGTTTTGCACTACTGCTGTCTGTATATACTGTGAGTACCGTATATGACACTGAATACCACACCCCCTCGGACGAATTTCAACGCTGATTTTCTCAACGACCGGTCGAGCGCTAACCCCGAGCGACCCGTCTATGGAAATATCTCGACGAGATGCTCCGAAAGCCTCCTTTTTCGTTGTCTGTGCCCCCCTGGTTATGGAGAAGATTGGCTTTGAAATTCACCCCAGGGGGTGTGATATACACTTGTCATATACGGTACATACTGTGAGCACTGCGAATATTTCCATGCTCGCAATATTGCGGGGTTCGATACTGTTTGTGGATACTCCCTGTGTAGTGCAGGGTTCTGTACTGCGGGTACTATAATAGAAGTACTGCGAGTATTTCGTCCGTTGGTAAGCTCGTACTGCGAGTACTCGCCAAACCAAAATACCCTCAGCATGCGTAGTATACTCGGGGAATACGAAAAATACTTCGACCACCTGTGCACCGTTTCGATAAGTTCATCCCCATTGTTTTACATGAAACATTAACAGTTAGCACCACGAGTAGGAGTTGGAGAAACTTGCTTTCGGGGGCGTCAACTGGAGTACTCAAAGAGTACTCGCAGTATTTCGGGAGTTTATACTGGGAGTACTCGCGGTGCTTCCGGGCTCAATAATCTGGATGTTTTGAGCACTGCCAAGTATTTTGGATGGTTGTACTGCCGGTACTGCTTGTACTCGACGTTCTGTACTACTCATACTCCCAGTACTTGCAGTATGTGGGCCTTCAGTACTTCTCATACTCAGTACTCGCACTATTTAGGCCGCCAGTACTATATATATACTCTCAGTACTCGGAGTACGAAATGTATTGAAATGTACTCGACACTCCCGAGTACACTCGTACTCGGGAATGGTGAAGTATACTGGGAGCATCTGTGAATTGCTGTTGTCTCAATACTCCGAGTATGAAGTATACTGGGAGCATCTGTGAACTGCTGTTGTCTCAATACTCCGAGTATGAAGTATACTGGGAGCATCTGTGAACTGCTATAATGCAGACTACTGCACAGCAGTAGTCTGTATTATATACTGCTGTTGTGTAGCTGCTGTATCTGTACTGGTTCAGTGTACGAGTACAAAGGCATTGATCGTCGACGCACTGCTCTCTACTCATGGTATCAACACCAACAGAAGTGCGTCACGTACGTACACATCAGCAGGCAGTGGTGAGTGACCCCACCTTCTTCTCGAGGAACTTCTGCGCCAGCAGGTCACCCAGGGCGAACCCGGTCATGGACGTCAGCGACTTCGTGAGGATCGGCTGCGTGTCGAGCAGGCTGATGTAGGCCGCCCAGAGGATGCCCAGGCCCTTCGCCTGCTTCTTCTCGCCGTCGTCGCTCGCAGACGAAGACGCCCCCAGCGGTGGCACTTTGTTGTTTCCGCCACCGCCAACGCCGCCTGCTCCGCCGGCACCGTCCGAGCTGCCAAAAAATGCCACCACCAAAGAGAAAACCAGCGATACATCGAGATGAGAGATGATAAAATGCGCGTTTCAGCGCAGCGATTCACACAGCGAACGGGCATTCCTCCCGGTATGTACGAGTTGAACGGGGGATGCAGAGCGGGATGCGATGCGGGGTGGGAGGACTTGGGACTTGCCACCCCTGGGTACTATTCATAGTGTACCACCCTGTCCCCAAATATAAGCACATTTTGTGAATTAATTTTCAATAAAAAAGTTACTTATATTTCGGGACAGAGTGGTATGTACGAAGGACGACTGAACCCAAAACAAGAGGTAGCTCGTATACGTGCAGCAGTAATGGTCCCTTTGTAGTGCCGGCTGAGTAGTGCCGACTACCCGCTACGTACTAATGTTGTAGTAAGAGCTGTGGTGCCTGTGGAGTCACTTGACACAGATGGGATTCACCAGCAGAGCGGCAGTGTGCAAAGTACTGCTGCTGCTGTAGTGCTGGTTGCCGGTACGAGTACGTGTAGTGCCGGGTTGTTGGCTGGCGCATACCGGCACCATAGACTGAAGTAATGCTGTAAACCATAGGCTTCGCACGCATAAGGAGGCACTGCTTCCAGTGTACGCCTTACAATACTGCATGTTGTTTGACACATGTGTGGTCTGGTTCTATACTTGTTTTTCTGCATGCCAAGATTGCCTCGAATATTGGCGGCTCATGTTATCGGTCTCCTGATTTGGGGTGCTCCGAGAATACGACCCGGACGACCCGACCCGTCAAAGGGCTGGGGATGGAAGAACGCAACGTGCCACATAAAAAAATATGTATGACATGTTGGATTTTAGAGGCAAAGCAAACAACTCAAGGCAAGCGGTCTGGGTGCCCGAATGAGCCTCCACTTCCGGGGACGGACAAAGGAGGCAAGCCCACTGCTCCTGCATCTCGTGCCGAGGTGCTGGGTGGCGGCGGCATGGCGACTCCAAGTCGGCGCGGACAATCACAGCAGCAGATGCAGATGCTTGCTGTGCTTCAAAACAAACCAGGGCGCGCGATCGTACATCGTACGGATACCTTGTACCTGTGGGTATCACATTATTATTATACTGCTCGTAGTGGGAGTCTCATGCTCGTGCCAAAATACCCCCAAAAAAACGTGGTTGATGCGAGATTGAAGTCAGCAACGGTCTAGGATTTCTCGCTCACCCCCGGCCTTTGTTCCCTCGGAAGACGCTAGCGATCTTAGACGAAACACTCCTCGGGATTCCACCCTTCTTCGACCCTCCACCGCCCAGGCTCATCACGACCTCGCCCACGCGCGCAGCAGGCACTGAGGTCGCGGAAGAGGCGAAGACCGAGTTTCGGGAAACTGCGAAGTTTCCTCTGGCCGGAGCCACGGGTACGAACGCATCCGTCCCGGCGCAGAGTGCGCCTGCCCCAACGACAGCGGCAGTGAACTTCATGGCTCCTTCTTGCTTCGTCTACGTGCCCTCGTTGCTCCTTGTGTCTAGCAGATAATGGAAGCGAATGACAGGCGATTGCTGCGAGAGTAGCCTACTTTTGAAGATGAGATATGGAGGCTTTCTGTTTAGAGCATGATCAGGGGAGCGGGGTTGGGTGCGGCCCTCGCCCGAGTGCTTTTTCGTGTGCATTGTTTCTTGGCTCTTTGGGGCAGGTGCGAAGCAAGCAACGAACAAACCACACACGCATGATCTTTGACGCATCGTCCATCCTGAGACTACAACGCGCACCGCACAGATGCATACGTGCATGTAGGTGTGTCGTTTGAATGCACTCCGGCACGGTTTTTCCTCGAGCTTCCCTCATGTTTGCCTGTCTATATTGCTATGGGGACGTGGAATGCTGTGGCAATTCAACTGAAGAAGAACCAATCAATCTGAAAATTGAAAGTTTTTTCTTCACTTGCAAAAATTGAAAGTTTTTTTTCGGTTTTCCAGCCGTTTTTGCCAGCAAGAAAAGCAAAACTGCACGTACGTACGTACTCAAACTCTTCCCTCATCCTCCTCCCCTCTCCCTCTCGACTCGAAGGGTCAAGGGTCACAAGGTCGATTGCTCCTCCATGCGCATGTAGCACGTTGCACGATAGCACGACGTTGGCAGATGGTCATCAAGATAGATCATCAGATAAATGTAGTATTATTATATTAATAGAGGTAGTAGATAGATGTGGCATCTCCTTGAAACTTCTACTTTGCACACCTCGGACAGACCATCTATTAATTCGTAGATCCTCTAGAGATCATTTCTGGCCGATACCGAAACAAAAGTTTTGTAGTGCATGAGATCTATATACTGCTGTAAATCATCATACAGATCCTCCTATACCCGGCAAAACATGTGCAGATCATGCAGAGCCTACATATCCCACCCAGCAACCATGTGCAGATCATTCATACAGATAATACAAATCCCACACTGTCAGGCAAACAACATGTGTCAAGGATCTATAGATCATACAGGTCCCACCAATAAGCAAAAACATTATCTAAATCCCGCAGATATATCATCATACAGACCAAGGATCTATCTATCCAAACAGATCTACAGTAGATCATGATCAAATAGGGATTTGATGTGTCCGAAGTGTGAAACTCACAACTTAATACGAAGCACACCTCGATTCCCACTGGATGGTCTAGATATTTATTTCAGGGTATAGACATATATAAAATTATTCTTGAGATCTTACAGTTAGTATATCCGTTTCGCTCATGTTGCCGGGTGGGAGCAGTATATAGTCCGCATGATCTACGAGGCACGTAGTACATGTTTCCTGGGTTGGGTCTGAACTGTGCAGATATATCCTGCACAATTAACCTCTCTAACAGCGGCAGGTGAGGAACTAGATGATCTACAAGTAGACCATATGATCTGTTCGAGAGGTGCGAAACTTTGTATTGAAGATTTTGAAGCCAAGAGAGCGAAGCGACCGCGAGGCTTCAAGGAAACCTCTTCCCAATTGGCTAATACGGTACCACACCAGGTATGTATATATGTATACGATGTGTGTATTCATATCATGAGCGAGAAAGAACGAAGGGAGGGGGGCGGTCTTCTGAGGCTTACAAAAATGATAATATCTATCGAATATTCGTTCCAAAAGTGACGTAACTGTAGCATTAATAGTGTCTGTAGCCGCACAAAATCAGAGTGTCTGGGACTCTGCACACCGAGTCTGTTAGAGATGACACCTATTACAGCAGTAGTCGGTATCATAGACTCGCTGCTGGATAACTCAGGATTATCTGCTACAACGTAGCTCGTACTACATCAGTAGGCATTACCATCTAGGAGTAAGTGATCTGTTCTGTATCGCGGTTTTCATGTGATAACAGTAGTACCAGTGTGTAACAGATGCGATGCACCCGGAGTCGGGAGAACGGGTAATGTGCGAGCCGCCAAGAGTTCGCCGAGCTCTGCTATATAGAGGAGATTATATGTTTTTTTAGCATATATATCCTCCCATCTCAGAACGGAGAGCTGGAATTTGAAACGCTCGTTTTAAGGCGGGTTTTCCATTTTTGGTTACCTGGTATATAATACGCATTTGTCTGCATGTCTTTAACTGGTGGGTCGAAGATGACTCGGCAGGAACCATCGACGCGTGCTCACAACACAAGACATACCACGACTTCACAGAAGACAGGTGGCGTTGGAAATAGTCTCCGATTTTAGACCGCAGGTATAGTGGGGATCTGTAGGCGCGACACTGACTGCTTTTAATAAGTGCTCTCACAACTTGGTGTGTTGATGTTGAAACAACTCGCCCACTCCTTCTACTGTCCCCCCCGGAGCGTAATAGTAGCCCTTTGTAATGGTATGGGCTTGGAAGGCCGGTAATTACCTCATGTATAGGTAATTGGTCCGTTTTCGTATAACTTGGATGGCATTCGTATTCGGAGTATTTATAAGATCGAAGGGCCATACTTGAAGCCCGTCCCGGGGCAGATGTCAGCTAGCTCGGGGATTAATAAAACCTGCTTCTCTTTTACGCTTGATTCTACGGAAAGCGAGTATCACCAAGGATGCTCAATAGACAAACCTGCAAGGATTTACTCTGTGTCTCACCCAGTCTTGTAACACGTGGCGTCGATGGCAGAACATAACACCTTCCCCCCTCACGTTTGCCGAACGTCAGATTAGGAGGAGGTGAGAGACTGTGTGTCGTGGCGTGGTGTATGTTGTGTGGTGTTTGGTGCTGGTTTTTCCTGCTAATAATGAGATGTTGCGGATGTGGCCCATCAGAGATTGCCCCAATCCTCTCTCCCCCCCTCCGGAGCCAACAGTCTGAAGAGGCTCTTGCTTTACGCTGTACTATAACATGTCTGCGCACAAGCTCTGCTGTCATACACAACAAAACTACTTAGCCGCCCTTGGCGAAGCTGGGAGTAAAAAGTCAAGGTATATTATGCATTGATTGATACCACACACCCCCAAAATTCGGGCATTCATGCTCCGATTTCTGAATACTTTCGGACACATTCATCCTCCGATTTCCGATTACTTTCCGACGGTCATCCTCCGATTTCCGATTACTGTCTCCTAAAAACTAAAAACACTCATTAACGACTTCACCAGTTCACTCCTGCTGGTAAGTACCTTGTAACTCCAAGAGAAGCGAATTACTAGTGTACACGGCCGCGCCTTAATTGTAGGGGATCCCGTGTTATTTGGCACATTTCCGAATGAAAAAAAAACGCAATTCACCGTAGAACGCGGGGAGGGCGCATCGATCGGGGCTTCTTTGAATGGCGGAGGACGTCTTTTGCAAACCCCGAAGCAGCTCAATCCCCCTCTTCCCCCCGCCCCCCTGCTTCCTCTCGAAAGGGATGCTTACCTACTCGCTCTGTATTACGTACGATATCGCCTGTTTTGTAATCTCTGTCACTACACACGTACACAAGAACAGCGCGTGGTCATCGTCAATTATGACTAAGGCAAGCAACAAATTGAGTACGCCCCCCCCCCCCCCCGCCCCCCCCCCGCCCGATGATTCAAATGCACTACAAGAGACCTATGAATAGCAAGCCGCAGCAGGAATGCTGGCTCAGGCTGGAGTTCTTGATGGAGAAAGGGTGTGTTGTACACTAACTTCAGTATAACGGCTCCCGGATTTCTTGTTTTCTTGTAAATCTCAGCCTTCCCTTGGTTTGTGCTCGTTTTTTGTTATTTGTAGTATACACCGGTGATGGGTTAGAGCATACGAAGTGTCCTGTACTGGTGATGATGATAAGGATACCATCTATGTTATTTCGGGTGTACACCTTGTGGGTGTCGATCCCCGACTTCCATCTGCCCTCTCTCTCAGCATCACAATGACGATCGTGTTTTCACACTCTGGCTTATTTCCCTGGAATCTACAGTCCGTACTCGTAGTCACAAAACAGGCTTAAAACACACAACCACACACATTCGGGTGGGAGAAAATATCCTGTACTACTACTGTACGTACGCTGAAATCTATACCCTGTGTTCACTGAAACACCAGGCTAAGCGAAAAACAAAAGCGTCCCTATGGAAGAAAAAAACGGACCAAAACAGTACGCGTACGTGCACCGCAATAGTACCAGTACGCAAGGGAACGGTACCACGGGCTGTAGTCCACCATACGTTTGTCTCTGCCACTCCTATAGATAGCAGTTGGCCCGCTTGGGCAGGAGCTGGGAAGGCACGTGTAATATACAATGATACCGGGTGCACACCATTTTTTTAATGGGGTTTCTAACTTGGTTATAGTATGGGTTCTACGTCCCACCCAAAAACCGACTTCGAGAAAAAATGAAAGTGCAACCTGACGAACAAATCATCTACAAGTAGGTCATCTAGAATATCTAGATCCCAGCCTGCCGTAATGAAATGTTGTGCAGGATCTGTATAGTACAGATCCAACCCAGGAAACTTGTCCTAAATCATGCAAATTATACAGCTCCCACGCGGCAACACGAGCTATAGATCATACAGATCATACAGACCATACAGATCATACAGATCATACAGATCATACAGATCATACAGATCATGCAGATCATACAGTAGTGGAGAGCGGTGACGATCTGTCCGACGTACAGTTCCTCGGTGGGGGAGTGTACTAAGAGTCAGTCAAAATATGGCGGTCAGAAAAAGTGCTATCCCTATATGTATACGGTATATGCCATGAGCACGTGCCTACGGGGCTTCGCAAACGCGACCACCGGGTATGCATAGGCCACACCCATACACAATGCTGGTGTGCGCAATGAATGCTCGTATATATGTGATGGTATCACTTCTTCTTTTCTTTTCTTTTCTTTTTCCCATCCCATTTATTATCTTCGCACTCCTGTCTTTCTCCCTCCCTAGTCGTAACTCAGATCCGGGGTCACAAAGTAGGCACCTCTCCCTCCTCCCCCACTACGGTCCTTGCCTTGATTTTTATCGCGCAGAGGGTTCATTCAGCCTTCCCAACGCTCGTCGATCTTCATCGAATTTTGCTAACTCACGCTCTCGCGCTTTCAGCTAGTCAAGATATTTTTGCGAGTAAAAGTCCCTACGAGCATGCACTCGGGGGGGCTCGAACTCACGACCTTGACGCTAACAAGCTCCGTGATTACCTGCTAGCCCATCGGGGCGACCTGGAATGATGTGGAAATGCCGGTAAATATCTGGTAACAGGCACGTCATGTGCGCTTGAGCGTGCGTGTCGGGAACAAAAACGCCCATGCATTGCTTGGAGCGGTGGTGTAGCCGTGCGAGCAGTATTATTTCGCACTTTTGTTTTGTTTTCTCCCACCGAGATGCATCGTTTGTTGCACATCATCATCATCATCATCATCATCATCATCATCATCATCATCATCATCATCACCGTCATAAGCGGGATGCAAGCTCTCAGCCCCTTCGGGATGGACCCCTTATAGGGGCCTTTTAAGGGCATTTTAAGGTATATAAGGGAAAAGCGATCCCAAAACAACGACAACGTTGTTGGTGTTATCTTCCGTCTATCTACAGATAAGAGCGCCCACAAGTACGGATGAAGAGCGCCCAGAAGTACGGCACAAGAGAGCCCAGAAGTACGGGTATATTAGGAAGGGATCGTGTTGCGAGACCCGTGCCGTACGAATCTCCTTGCATCAACCATCTGTAACCCGCGGACACCAACCATTGTATCGTATCACACCCCAACAACGCAGCGGCCGTTTATCTGTAATCGTCTCTGCTGTTCATCGTCAGTTTACCCCTCGCAAGCCTCGAGAGGGGGATAACAGGCGCCGCCGTCGACTATTGATACTACAGCAAGCAAGCGGCATATACGATGACCACTTATGAAAAGTCGACCTCGCTTGGTGGGTTGCATACACCACCCACCACCCCAGCGTGCGCTCTTAGCCTGCGCTTGCGCTCATCAGGGACTGAATGCTGGGGTCGCCTTCCACGAATTCCATCACGGTGTCTGCGAACTCCGATTCTGTGATGAAGTCCTGTTTTTTTGGTAATAAAGCGGAGAGGTGTTCACAAATTGCGGATTGATATATCATGACGAGTCCATACCGCCTGCCTGCCTGCATTTCGAATATCACACTGCATATTTCCGTGGAGTGAATACAATACATACGGAGGGTTACAGCAAAGCACAAATAATTGGGTTTCCTTGTTTTTTTGTGTTTACCTTTTTTTTGTTCGTGGAATGTTTTTGAGTGATCAACGTTGAATATCATGCTGCACATTTGTCGGATAGAAAAACACTAATAACAGCAAATAATGGCCACGTTTGTTTTAATCTATTCATAGTCGTAGACCATATAAGAACGCGACCAAAAGCAAAACGGACAAATGTTTGGGGTGGGGGGGGTGTACTTCATTTTCGTGCATGGCCGTAGTCGTATGACCATAGACCCTCGCATCCCTACAATGCCGGGACGGAGCACGTTGGGTTTTTACCAACCAGGCAGACATTGCTTGCACCAAGCGAGGTATGGGGAGGGTGGGGGGGGGTATACACTACATTAACGAAAAAGGCGGCAATCACACCGCCGTGGAGGGCTGTATCGATAGAGAACCCCATTCAGAATCGGTCCGGCGTTGAAAAAGAAAACGATGTGTATGCTGCAGCGGTTACTTCGTCAAATTGGTTGCGAGGTTACGACCAGCATCCAGACTAGAGCAGTATGGGCCCGCTAACAAGAAACGCTCACGTAATGTGAGAAAGCCTTAGAACCTTAGTGCTGCACCTTGAGCATTTTCACAAGCTATCATATACCGTAGGATTTACTGTTCGTAGCGCTCGCCGCTGAAACACGATATATTCATCCAATTTTCTTCTTAAACGCAACCCAAAAAAGTGATTATTGTTTTCTCATTCTTGCCTTCTAGGGCTCTTTCTTATTCGTGAGCCCATAATAGCTACGATACCGTACTGTTTTTTTTCAAGACAGGCTACTACAAGATACGTCAAGTTGGGCGGGGCTGAGACATCGGGGGGTGGGGGGGAAAGACGAATTACAATCGCCTTCGTGGGAGACAGCCTCAGCCTTAACCCTGTTGGGACTTGATTAATAATTTGATTATAGTATAGAGCGGAGAAATAGCGATAAAACAAAGTGACGAATTTGGGGGATGATACATATAATGGTTGGTGTTCCGAGTTACAATGGTTGCAATGCAAGGACAGGAGTTGTAGGATAAGGGAGGGGCGCAACCTGCTCCTCTATATCCGCCCTTCTGGACGTCCACGCTGCTCGTATATAGACGGTTGACATAGAACACATTGTTTGGGTCGCTACCTCGGGGGCCCCAAAAGGAGTTAACCCATTTAGGACTGCAGTCCCAATGTTGGGACAAAACACTTAGAATTAGACTGAAATATTTAGTTATAGACAGTGCAGTTCTAAAAGGGTTAAGGGCCATTCTTATCGAGCAACGCATTTTTTTTTTCCAAAATTTCCAATATTTTTTTCCAAGAAAAACAGGAAAAACGGAGAAAAACAGGAAATATTTCCAAAATTTGGAAAATTCTTCAGAGGGAAAAATGTTTGGAAGGCTTTCGCATTCCAAAATATTTGGAAAAACAAGATGGAAAAAATGGAAATACGTACAGGAAATTGCCCGAAACAAATATTGGAAATTTTGAAAATTCATGGCTCCGGTAAGAATTGCCCTAACCGTTCGCCCGGCTGTCGTACTGCACTGATGATATACGCCCGCCCGGCTGTCCTAAAGACTGATACACTGGTAAGGGACTGGGTGACCAGTGGTCCCAGAGAGAGAGCACAAGAAGCTGACTGACTGGATACAATCTTCAGCCTTTTCTCGCGACGAAATATACAATATCTGAAAGTTGGCATGCTTATCTCGCGGGTGAAATGCAAGCGAGGCTCGAGAGGTCAGGCTTTGCTAATCCCTCGGTTAGATATAAACGGTCTTGGTGATTCGGAAGCAGAAAAAAAACGCTAAACTGCTGTGTATCAGACTCTCGTTGTGCGTTCGTACCCTCGTTTAAGTCGGCAGGTGGGAGAGTTCGTGGGAGATACAAAACGCCCCACACACCACACAGATCAGATACGTAGATAATTCCTACTTGATGATCTATATCTTTCAGGGAAGTTATAATCCTGATATGTATGATCTGTATGATCTGTATGATCTGTATGATATGTATGATATGTATGATATATATGATATGTATGATCTAGCTCATGTTACCGCGTGGGAGCCGTATTATCCGCGTGATCTACAGTACTACTGCAGGACAGGTATCCCCGGTCGGATCCGTAACTGTACAGATCCTGCACAACAAATCTTAACGGCAGGGTGCTAGGATCTAAATGTAGATGATCTACGTAGATCGCGATCCGTCCGAGGTGTGAAACGTTCCATGATTATGTTTAGGTCGTCACGCGCAATCCTTTCGTTGGCACTTAACAACAACTAACTGACCTCTTCCGTCCTCCCAGCCCGCAAAAACATGGGTGTGATGTCTTCCTTGGTCAAGCCCGTGATCTCCGCCATGGCGCGGGACAGCTCTCCCAGCGTGATCTCGCCGTTTCCTTCCGTATCGTAGCTGTGTTTATCGCACACAAAAAAAACAGGGGGTACGATCGTAGGTAGAAGGGGTGTTATCCCCACTCTGTTAATAATAGTGAACATAGCCTTAACATTTCGGAGGTCTGATGCTGTTTGTTTTGTCGTCCCCGAAAACTGGAGGTAAGTAATTGTTACCTCGAACCTCTCCTTCCTCGAACCAACGCTCATACGACTACGGCCATGCATGAAAATGAAGTGCACCCCCCCCTTTCACCCGATATTTAGAGAAGAAACGAATACCAGGTACATGAATTAGTTCATTACCCTCGTACATGATACTACATAGTACGTATAAACACATTGCTGGGCGACCGGCGGCTGAAAACTCTTCTTGAGTTACACCACTATTAGTAGTAGCTCGCTTTACGTCGATGGCTGTCGTTATTGCTTCTTTAATATATGTGTGTGTTTCTTACATCTGGAAGAGCGCCGCAATCTCTATGCGCTCGGCCATCGCTAGTTCTCGGCTGACCGCCTTCCCCCCCGGCCCTTGTCGCGTGGGCTCGCTTATCCACTCCAACATCTTCGCTAGGTCGCCGTCGCTCGCGCGTGGGTGCACCTCGCACAGGACTTCCACTATGGATATCTCGCCCTCCCGTTGCTGCCGGTGGTGGGAGTTGCGCGATAATTATATAAGGCGTTTGTTAAAGTGTCACGCTGCTCGTTGCTGGTGGTTGTGGGAGTTGCGCGATAATTAGAGGAGGCGTTTGTTAAAGTGTCACGCTGCCCGTTGCTGGTGGTTGTGGGAGTTGCGCGATAATTTAACAAGGCGTTTATTTAAGTGCCACGCTGCCCGTTGCTGGTGGTGGTGGTGGTGGTGGTGGTGGTGGGAGTTGCGCGATGACTAGAAGGCGCGTAACGCTCCTGCCCGTTGCTGCCGACGGTGTGTGTTGCGTGATAATTTAGAAGGCGTGGTTTGTGGAAACTGTCACGCAGAGGAGGAACTTTTCGACGACGATATATCTCGCTCTGCCGTTGGTTGCTGACTGTGGGAGTTGCGTGATAATTAGAAGGCGGTAAGGTCTCGGTGAGGAGCTTAGACGACGCGTAGACGACGAGACAACAACATCAACGAAACAGGTTACGATAGTGGTCCCAGTGACACTTTGTGACCGAAACATTTTTGACTGACTATTAGTATACTCCCCAACTGAGGAACTCTGCCCAATATAGTTTCCTCTACAGTGCGGTAGGAGGGGTAGTTTTGTACCCCCAGGAGGCGTGTCTGACTGAGCACAGCACATACGTGGGCCATGCCTCTATAGTGCGGTAGGCGTTTCTGACTGACGATTAATAGTATGAATAGTACACTCCTCAACTGAGGCTCTTAATACCCAATATAGCTGCCTCTACAGTGCGGTAGGAGGGGTAGTTTTGTACCTCCAGGCGTGTCTGACTGAGCACAGGGCATACGTGGGTCATGCCTCTACAGTGCGGTAGGCGTTTCTGACTGACTATTAATAGTATTAATAGTACACTCCTCAACTGAGGCTCTTAATACCCAATATAGCTGCCTCTACAGTGCGGTTGGAGGGGTAAGTTTGTACCCCCAGAAGGCGTGTCTGACTGAACACAGGGCATACGTGGGTCATGCTTCTATAGTGCGGTACGCGTTTCTGACTGACTCCTCAATCGAGGAGCTACCCAATATGACTATAATCCCATTCATGTTTTACAACATGATGCGTTGTACGTGCATACGAGGGAACTTTTCATCGGATATATGGGTTAAGCTTGCATTTTTTATCAAAAGTCAATTTCCGGGCGCGCAGAATAGCTCTTTGGATTAGGGGCCTCAGATTTAAGGTGATACTCCTATTTATCTATTTATAGTGCTGTCAATTGTGGTTGTGGGTCGAACACTATCGTTTCCCCACCCAGTTATCAATGTGGCTGTATTAGGCTAACGCATAGACGAACTTGAGAAATGCCAACAGAATAAGCGATGTAGCCTACCCGCTTTGGTAACAAGACAATGTAACACAAACGACCTAACCTACCCGTGATATTGACAGTGAGAAAACAGCAGTGTCATGTAAGTGACGTCGCTTACCGTTATAGGGATAAGGGGACAGCAGTGTCACATAGGCGGCGTAACTTACCTACCAGGTATTTTAGTAAGAGGACAGTATCAAACATCAACGTGAGCAACGCAGCCTACCAGTGCTATTCATAGTCTTGTGAAAGGACTAAATGTGTCAAGTAACCAACGTAACCTACACTTCTAGTCTTTTTTTTTGCCATTGAATAGGCTGAGGAATGCTTTCCCCCCCCCCGGGGAGTGCTCTGTATGCTTGGAGTACCACGGTGGGGAAATCGCAAGGAAATTTCGCTTGTTATTATGGTCGACCCACTCCTTTTTTTTTGTCACACAAGCGGCGTAACCTGTCCGTTCTACGCAGCGAGAGGGCAGTATCAAACATCAACATAAGCGAGGCCTAACTTACCCGTTCTAGCAAGAGAACGGTGGCTTACCCGGCCTGAAAAATGACGACAGTAACGTCAGGCAAACGACGTTTCCTACCTGTTCTAGTAACGAGGACAATGTCAAACATCAACATGAAGCGAGGCCTAACACACCCGCTCTAGCAAGAGGACAGTGTCGTCCGAGGCGGCGAGCGCCGTGTCTCGCGTCAGCCGTCGCCACTCCCTCTCCTCCACGTAGCCGCTGCCGTCTTTGTCGATGCTGTCGAACAACTGATTTTCGCCGTTTTAATAAACCATGTGCAGCAGATAATAAGTCACGATAGCGGACGAGAACAAGATAAGTACAGGGCGACAGCAAGATATATACAGCAGCACAGGAACCTATTGGGAGTTCATAAACTAGGAATGTTGGTCGGCATAGGTCGCCGGGACCCCCCCCCCCTTGCACGATGTGGGCGTGAAAACATCCTTGTGGAGATGTCGACCAATGTAGCACATACATAGCACCGCGTTAGGAGTATCGAATTGAGAGTTTTTTTTACACCTTAGGGGGGTTGCTACATTGTTTAACGTCTCCACATGGATGTTTTTACGCCCACATCGCTGAATGGAGGGAGGGGGAGGGGTGTCGACCACCTGTACGGCCTGCGTTTTCTCATTTTGGGAAATATGCATTCTACGCTTACTTCAGTTCAACGGCTTCCGAATTTATTATCTTGCCGTAAATTTCAGTGTGCTTTTCTTATTAGCGTTCGTTTTTTTAGATTTTGAAGATGTCCTGCGCTGTTGTAGGAAAAACACCGATGGTTGGCTCCATCGTCATCGGTTACATATGAGTAACTCTTCTACTTCAGTATATTGTTTTGCGCGTGTAACGGTTTTGGGCGATTGCATCAATATCCAGTTCGTCTCTAGATTGCAGGGTGCAAGGTATAGCGGGGATAAACGTCCCCTTACCCCTCTTGTAGTCGCAGACGTGCAGCTGTGCATATACCGTAATCATGCGAAGGTTCGCACCGGGTGCGATCGCGTTTTTAAATGTTTCTACGTTGTGTTTTTTATCGCACCCCGGTGCTATCTCTCCGATGGGTGCGTTCTCTCCGATGAGGGTGCGGAAACACAATTAAATCATGCCGTTCTTCTATTTTGGCGCACCCCCGGTGCGATCTCTCCGATGGGGGTGCGAAAACGCGATTAAATGTTTCTACCTTGTGTTTTTTATCGCACCCCGGTGCTATCTCTCCGATGGGTGCCAACCTTCCGATGGGTGCGAACCTTCGCATGATTACGGTACATCGCTATCACATTTCGTCTATACGGTACATACGTACATTGAAACAGTGTAATATACCCGACCAAAAGCTTTGCAAGGGTGTGTTCAGTAGAGTATCGAATCTGGGTTACCCGAGTACAGAGGACAGAGCCTACGTAGTTGTGTTAGTCGTACTCGGGGTGGATACCCGCGGGTAAATCCAGAGTGTGTACCCATTTAAACACACATTTGCGAAAGTACCCCACAACGGGCCACCCGGGTACATAACCTACTGTAGCTGTCTTGGTCATACTCGGGTGGATACCCGCGGGTAAATCCAGAGTGTTTACCCATTTAAACACACATTTGCGAAAGTACCCCACAACGGGCCACCCGGGTACATAACCTACTGTAGCTGTCTTGGTCATACTCGGGTAGATACCCGCGGGTAAACCCAGAGTTTGTACCCTGTTGAACACACCTTTGCGAAAGTACCCTACAACGGGGTACCCGGGTACAGAACCTACTGCAGTTGTCTTGGTCATACCCGGGTAGATACCCGTGGGTAAACCCAGAGATTGTACCCTATTAAACGCGCCCTTGCGAAAATACTCCACGACGGGTTTCCCGGGTACATAACCTAGTTGTCTTGGTCATACCCGGGTAGATACGGCGGGTAAATCCAGAGTCTGTAGTACCCTATTACACACACCCTTGCGAAACATAACCTAGTTGTCTTGGTGATACCCGGGTAGATACGGCGGGTAAATCCAGATGTTGTAGTCCCCTATTACACACACCCTTGCGGAAGTACTCCACGACGGGATACCCGGGTACATAACCTACTGCTGTAGTTGTCTTGGTCATACCCGGGTAGATACCCGGGGGTAAATCCAGCGTCTGTATGTACCCTATTACGCTCACCCTTGCGAAAGTCCCCCCACAAAGTGGGGCATTACCATATTGGGCCTTTTTGCCCCACACACAATCGTGCGTACGAAAAACGCTGACATTGACGGCACGCTTCTGACCTCTTTGATCTTCAAAATGCTCGATCGCGAGAACTTGCTCTTGCCCTCTCTCGCCGCCGCCGACTTGGCCTGCTCTCTGGATGTCGCCATCCGCTCCTGGGGCTTTCTGGCAACCGCCACCCGTTGAGGCTCCACCTCGGGAAATTCTTCTCCCATCACCAAAACGGGAAGTATTGCTCTGGCAGAGAGCAGAGAGCGTGTGCGTCGGTTCATGCAATGGTTGATGAGGGCCAACAAATTACTGCTGTAGCAATGCAACCGTTTCGTTTGTCTGACCCACCTCGACCTTGTTTGTCTTAACCCCCTTAAGAACTGGTCCCACGTATATTGGGGACAAACTACCTGGAATTAGAATGGGATTTTTTTTTGTTTTCAGTTCTGAATGGGTTAATAATAACCCCTTCGGGAATTTCAAAGAGAGAGAGAAAAAAAAAAAAAACGCCGAAACGAGACACGACGATTGTTACAGCAAAGTGTGGCTACGTATATGTAACACGAAACAGACGTGGGCTGTGCGTTATACAGCAGATGACCAAGCAAGCGCCCAGCCTATTAACAACAATGCAAGGTTTTTATTTTTTACTACACGCAAGCAGCATGCGGGACTACTCGTACCGCTACGTACGCGCTCACGAGTATAGATTGACTGAGAATACCGCAATTGGCATGTCGGTGAGTAAGTCGTTGGCGGGCACAGTAGTTGACGAGATCATGAAGGTCGGGGGGTGGAAGACGGAGAGCATGGCGAAGCACTACATCGGTTCGACGACGAGCGCAGGGGTCCGAGCGTCTAAAAGGTCTCGGGACCATGGCTACGCGAGCGCGAACGAATTGCCGCTATCCCCGGCATTTGAGTCAGATTTCTCCGCCTGCACAAAAAGTACGCCTAACGTACGGATAATATAAGTAAGTTTGGGTGAGACAACACAATACCCGGCCGCTGGCTAAGGCTAACCTAAGAAATACAACAAAGTTCGGGTGGGACCACCGGCCGGGGCAGGAGGCCTCATCCAAATCCAATACTTACATTGAATGATCGGCGGCAGCGCTAAAGAATACTATAGTAAAATCGTTGACCAATCAACGGGAAACAGCCGTTGGAACAAAAGAGGTGGTTCCAGGGTTGGTTCGAGTGTATGAGATTCAGTGCGCTGCCTACTCGATCACTCGGCTAAGAACGCGAAGCAGCGAGGAACAGGGTAATAGGTGCAGGAAAAATACAGACCTTCCCACCCACCCTACAAGCTTACAGTAGTAGTATTTTTCTGCACGGTCATTTTCAATTCCAGGGAGAGACCCCGCGCTGAGAGCGCACTCAGCGCGGGGTTGATCCCGGGCGAGGCCCCCGCCGGAGCAGGAGGCCTCATCCAAATCCAATACTTACATTGAACGATCGGCGGCAGCGCTAAAGAATACTATAGTATAGATTGACTGAGAATGCCGCAATTGGCATGTTTGTGGTCGTAATGCTGCCGCTGTACCTATCAAATAGCCCCCAAACGGGGTGGAACCCTTTGACTATCACGGGGGGCCTATAGTAAATAAGGTTTACGGAAGCCTATGTGTTTCCCTATTTTTATTAACAATATTTGGTCCTATGTACTATGGCCTATGGCCCCCCGCAAAACTATAAGCATGTACCTAACTCCAACTCAGACTACAACAGATGTTAAGAATCTGATAATTATTTTTTTGAGACTGAGATTTGGGGGGGGGGGAATAAGAATGCGACCTCTTTGTACTATTAAATAGTGTGGAACACACCCAGTCTTATTACACAAAAATTCCAGTCTGGCCAAAAATAGGAGATGATTCTTAACATCTGCCGCGTACTACTGCTGTATGTGTCCCGAAAAACGGGAGAGCAGTCTTGAAGGCGCCTAAAGGGGGCAGTTGGACCCGCGTTTGAAAATGTCCTTTCCTACTCGTGTGTTTAGCCGTATCGTTGACGGTACGTATGTACTGCTTTTGTTGTTGTAGTGATCATGTAGAGAAGGTGCCCCTTGGTGACTTGCTGTGTCTTTGTTTTTGCTCAACGCCAAAAAAAAAAGAGGCGAACACATTTTTTCCATCTCCAATGATTCAAGAAATGACGGCTGTATCGAGTGTTTGTGCTTCCTACTCTGCAGAACGCAAGAAGACCACAGGATAAAAAGGAGGTTGAGAACTGCCACACACGTGCGCAGCAGTACATATATCTTATGGCCTAGAAGAGTATCCAATAGGCCGGTACATATTTCCATGGCCTCGCCGTTTACGTACACCTTGCTTTTCCGGTACCTTTGATACGATTTCGGGTGATTCTTATACGTAATGGCTCGGAAAATGGAACGACAGTTTGTTCCGGGAAAGGACACTATGATACGCGTGCCCATGGCATCCGTATATATCGACGCATTTGTTGGCACGTTTCTACTCGTACAGTGGTTCAAGGTGCTCGAGCGACCGCATTTGTTGGCACGTTTCTACCTACTGCTTGCAGTGCCACCAACTTCCCTCTGATGTGTCTTCGAATTGCTCGTGAAAGCTACAAGTCATTCGGTCGTACAGCAGTAGCGCGACCGAGCTGTACACTACACTGCGTACTCCAGAAAAGCTCGCACCTTGTGCCTGATATCAAGGACTTCCGACAGACGCCTTTGTTGAAGTCCAAAGCCTTCCCCAAGGCATGCACCTCTTTCGTCTTCGCGCAGAACGACACCCATTGGGCATACGGCAACTGTGCAACATTAGACACGCAGTAGTGGCGGGGGACGGGGAAGCGACACAAAGCACGGCGTGTCTATTATTGACGCGTGCTACGATATGGGAAGCACAGTTTATCCCAAAATGTTTTCTGACTGGCTGTTCCTGACTATTACTGACTATTTCAGACTATTATCGACTATTTCGTACTGAATATTAGTATACTCCTCGACTTGGAGGAACTACCCCATAAGGCATGCGGCTTATCGTTGAAATACACTGACTACTATTCATAGTATACTCTCCTCAACTGGGGAAATACCCCATAAGGCATGCGGCTTATCGTTGAAATACACTGACTACTAGTATACTCCCCAACTAAGGAACTGCCCCATAAGGCACGCGGCTTATCGTTGAAATGTCATTAGTGCTTCAGAGTAGTATTCGTCGTAGACCTAGGCTACGGGACTGAGCATCGGGTGAACTCTGCATTGTATCTCAAAAATCGGTTTTTGTGTGAGGTATAAAGCTCCTACACTATCATCAAGTGATTATCATAACCTCAGAAAAAAAACGGTGCAACCCTACCGTAGCATATGTTTTTTTTTTGGTTTGCCACCCTGCAGTAGAACAACGTGCAGCATTAGCATTAGCATGACCTTCATTCAAAGTCGATCACTCATAAAAACATTCCTACAAAAAAGAAGGAACAAAAAAACAAGAGAAGAACAAAACAAAAAAGTGAAGTATTAATACGACGCACATCCGTCTAACTCCCATCTGTACCTACGCCCAGCTTGACACGGATAAGAGTAGAACGATTTCCGTAACGGACGTGTCTGGAGCATGGCAATAACTAATCCCAGCCATCAGACAGATTCACGATCTAGATCGTCTATCAATAGATCCTATGTTTGGATATTTGCCGTTGTGATATTTTGCCCAAGAGCCGTGTCACATACAGATCCCACCCGGTCAGCAAACGTGATACAGATCGACGCAGGTTATACTGTCTGCCCTGAAAATTCTAGACCATGTAGCAGGGGTGCGATCTGTCCGGTATCTGAATGCTGCCGAACGAGTGGAGTTTAGTCATTCCATTTTGGACAAAGAAAATGTTAGCTGGACGGTCGTACGGCGCGAGGTTCAACTCTCGGGAATAGGCACCGACGAACCCACTTTAGGTATATTACTAATATTAATGAAGTGAAGCAACAGTACTTCGTGTTCCACCCCTACCCCCCCAGCGACAAGTTTGCGGCAGACTTTGTCATGGCTGGACTCGTCACACGAAGTCGTGCGAAGCTGAAGGTTCTCATATATAGAGCAAAGACAAAACGGTACTAATTTTGAGAGCCAAGCGCAATCCATCAATCTTGCCTAACCGAGCCAGACACGCGGTTCTCAGGCCGTGACCGGCTACGCACATCTTAGAGATATTCTATAATGCGAGTTGCTGATTGAAACTGTGCCAAAAAAAAGGGACGTGTTTCGAGCTGGCTGAAGCCGGTTCTACGACCGCCAACCGAGATCTCCGAGAATAAAGAAGCCAGGACAGATGGTTTTATCGATCAAGCACAGGACGAATCAATACCAACGCGCACAAGTTGACGACAGTTACAAATACCCTGCTGAACAAGTTCCCAGCGACAGCCATACTACCTTCCTTCGGTCTGGAGATGAATTTACATACACTGCACTACTATTGTGAGGACGTACGTGTTCGCCAACAAAGCAAGAAACAAATCATTGCCGAGGTGTTTAGACTTACGCGTTCGTCGTCGTCTGTGAACCCTGATAGCACAATGTGATCCCAAATAGCCTCGACGTCGGCGGTGGTTGGCAAGACGCCACCCGTCGACTTCGCCACGGCCCACAAAAACGACCTGCCGGGGGTAACGCAGAACAAAACAGTTCGCTATGTATGCGTTGCATGCAGAGTAGATGGATGACACTTTCATAACAATATCTCGCCTGCGAGACAGTGGTCTTGCCTACTAAGGGGTGGTGCAAGACTTCACACCTCGCGGAGATCGTATAGATAATTCCCAGTTGGTGATCTAGATCTTTCAGGGCAGATGATCTGTATGACCTGCAGGGTCTACGTAGCTCATGGAGCCGGGTGGTAACCGTACAGTCTGCATGATCTAGGACATGTTTCCTGGGTTGGGTCTGTACTACACAGGTTAGGATCTAGATGATCTAGATAATCTATCTGATCTATCTGATCTATCTGATCTATCTGATCTATCTGTAGATGGTTTAGCTGTAGACGATCTACCTGTAGATGGTCTACCTGTAGATGATCTATCTGTCCGACGTGCGCAACACTTCAATTTGAAGAACGGAGACACGAGTACATAACGCCATACAGAAAGCCGGCACGTCCAGCAGCAGTCCCTTTCACTGTAGGAGCCCGCTCCACAACAGCATCCCCAGCGGGGTGCGCGGAAACGGCGGCGCATACAACCTGTTGTGCTCCGCTGCACTACAGCAGTACGAGTACGAGTACGAGTACTCGTATGGTGTTTTTTTTTAATCGAGACGGGCGTTACGACAGGGGTATGATGCGAAGCATTTTTTTGGCCAAAAAATGTATGCGCGCTCCTTAACCCACTTTCGTTAGAATACGCTATAAGTGTTCCTTTCGCTAGAATACAATATAAGTGTTAATACTTTATTTTTCGTGATATACGACCTATGTAGGCTTTGGGATTGTTTACCGGGCTGTACTTTTAGTTTTTCTCCAAACCAGTTTTTGGGTGGGGTATAGAGCTCCTATACTATAATCAAGTAATTATCATGACCTCAGAAAATACCAGGTGCTACGAGTACAGTACTCCTCCCGTAGCGCGTATTTCTCTAGATTTGTGCCTCTATTTTCCACACCTGAGTAGCATCACGGTCTCCGCGGAGTTAAGCTTGCCGTCGAGGTCTTCGTCGAAAAGGTCGAAGAGGTTCCGAACTTTCGATCGCGCGGGAATTCTCCCGCACATAGTCATCACCGCAAGCATCTGCTGGAGAAAACGATCGAATACAAGTCAGAGGGTTCTAATAATAAAAGTGGTGAACGCGCGCGGTCGGGATATAACACGCGCAGCTTGCGAAGGTTACGTAGTTTTCGACGAATTTGTGAGAGCTCACAACTCCTGAGGTGTTTGTTTCACTTTTGAATTGAATAAAAAGTGGTGGTGTCTGGACCACTTTCTTCATATATTATCCCATAAATCGTGTGTAATAATGCGAGCTTCGGTTAAGGGGCCCCTTCGGTCATAAAAAAAAAAGAGTACTGAAAAAATATATATCTTCGTCTTTTTTACAGCAGCGATACTATTTGTGGTATAATAACACCATATCAGTACTCCTTATGGAACACGCCATAGCTACAGTTCTAATGCTCAGATCTGCGACCGACCAACGTATAGCTTGTTCGTTACAGTCTGCAGTAGAAGGTGTTGGGGCTCTTGGATCTGAAAGGGAGCGTAGGCATTGCTGTGTTTGCATCAAGAAACGAAAGTGCTCCGCAGCAAGACTTTTGATCGTTTCGGAGCTCCTGTTTGGTATCTACACTCTGCTGTGGCCACGTAGGACGCTACGGACGGTCGAACTAGAGGCCCAAGTAGGTTCACCTACGAGTGCTCGACGTCCTTGTCGAAATCTGAGTTAAAATAGTATCAGCAGCCGGAGAAACTGCCATTTTTCAAATTCGTTTTTAGGTGCCAGGGGTATGGCGAGTCGTTTTTGAGTAAGAGGCACGTTTCGTGATGAAAAAGGCGTCTGATCGATACGCCTCCTGAGATACAAATGCTGACCATGACCTACGCTCTCTGAAACTACTCATTGGTCGGCAGTCTGAGTATTAAAACTAGATAAATGTCGTTATCCGTAGGGAGTCATGAAAAGGTAGAAATTATACCAGAAATAGCATGGCGACAAAAAAAAACGGATTTTTTTTTAATTTGCTCTCGCACTTACTAATAATATGTTTTTCCCAAAGGGGCCTCTTAAGATATGCCGCTGCTGTGGCGGGTACCTGGTATAATAGTATGCGTACAGAGCAACAAATCCTCGTGGTAGAGGCAAATTTATTTTACCATACCCGTACCAGTGCATCATCATTGCCGATCCAAAAGCATGCTCACATATTTGGCGTTGGGTTTCGATCCAAACATCAGAAGTAGACTGCATGACACCTGGTGTGTACGTACGGGGACACGAACATATCGAGGACTCGAGCGAACGTTGTTCACACTCAATTGGGCCCGCACTACTACTGTACGTGCTACATACGTCGAAGGCGTTTGTGAGCTCGAATGTGTTCGTTAGAACAGGTAGATCCTTCTAACGAACATCTAAAGGAAAGGTGTTGGTAGCAACTTCAACGTTGTCGCGAAGCAGCGAAGCAATCACCAACGTCGCCGACCTCGTAAAAGTCGATTCGCCCGATCCCTTTTGTCTCCATTTGGGCCACCACGAGGTCGGCGTGGCACCCGCGCCCGTCTCCGAGCACATGGGCTACCTGCGATGAATCCAACCCAGGAGACGCACCTATCCCCTTGATTTTGGCGGCCACCCCCTGCCCAGGTAAGGGGAAGAAACCGCGCGTGCTGCATGTTTCAATCCGGGTCAGTAATGCACCCGCAAATAGATCGATCGTACGGCCGCGGCCTTCGGTGCGTACTGGCATCTTTATGACTTAAAAACAAAATAAGAAATGTACAGTGCTGTGAGGTCAAAATTGTGTCGAAACTCCCATATTTACAAGCTGCGTGTGATGTCTCGTCTCGCGCGTGCTACCCGTAGGGAGCACGGCGTGTAAAGTGTAGAGTGTAGAACCTCGTGACGGAATATGTACCAGGAGGTACGTATGTATGGCATGGTATGTACGCTCGTATCATATACGAGCGTACGTCGGTTGAGTCGTACGAAACGCGTTGGGAATGAACATGCCGTGCGACGTTCGACGTGATCATATTCGCTTCGATTTTTGTGTGACAGCATTTGATTGCGTACCTCGATAACTTGCTGCGTTGCCCCCGCGAGGGACTTGACCACGGGTGCAGCTACTTCTGGTCCTAGGCACTGCTGTGCTATGGCGAAGCTGCTGGCGTTACCCATGTCAGGATGCCGCCAAGAGAGGACAGACTTTGCTCGAGCCGAGCCGATGCGGCGGAATTAAAAAACGGTTTTGGTTGGGTTTCTTCTTAGATATGGAAGCGTAAATTACCGGGAAAATTAACAAAAGTACCCCTGTACACCGAGCCTATCCAGCACGTGAGCACTCTTCTGTGCTGCTGTGCATCAGCTGTAAGCTCGCTACCATGGCCGATGAAGACTTTGATCTTGATGCAATGCTTGACTCTGCCCTTGATGAAGAGTTTGAGGCACCGGCCACTGCTGCGGAGGCAGGCGGTGAGAGCGATGGCGAGCTGGACTTGGACGCTATGCTAGACGAAGCCATGGTATCCACCGCACTAGACAACGAGTCTGCCCCACAGGCCGTCACTGCTGTTGCTTCCGAGAAGACGTCTGCAGCAAGGCAAGGACTTGTAGCCTATGGTATAGTTATGTACGACGTAGTTTACAAGGGCTTCTTTCTTGAGTCGCAAAGTTGTTCAGCTTGTCGTGCTTGGTGCTTTTGAGTCCAAGGTTGTCTTGTGTGTGATGCAAAATGGTGTTCGCTGTCCGTACTGCTGCTGTACAGCTGCAGCCGTACGGTACGAGACGTCAAATAGCACGCGTTCCCTCTGGTACAGCAGCAGTTCAGCAGTATTCATGCTGGTACGTCTGGTATGTTACGAGTACTGCTGTACGTACGTACGCTGTGGTAGGTCAGGTGTACGAAGCCTTGTGTCGGCTTGATGCACACATGCATGTGCCGGAGGAGCGTAACAGCAATAAAGTGCGTGTTGGTGTTGATCTTTCGTACATAGCGCTGTGATGAGAACAACAGCCAGTGAAGGAAGGAAAGCGAGACAGAGCCGGACCCTCCGCACGAGCGCATTACGCCGCACGAGCTGGCACCACCTCTCGCGGAGGCACGGCCGCAAGATCGCTCTGGATCTGCTGCGGCCGGAAGTGCACGCCAGGATACCTCGCCTCCTGCCAGCTCCAGCGCAAGCACAGGCACTGCAACCGGCGGCAGCCGACGGCCTCCCAGCCGAAACCGACTATTAATACTGTCGCAGCAGTCAGGGCACACTGACCAATTTGGACAGTCGATAAGAGCAGCGGCCAAGCTATAAGGTTGGTCGCTTCTCTTATCGACTGTCCAACTGGCCAGCGTGCCCTGTCCCGCTGCGACAGTCGACTCGGTTGGTCGCTTCTCTTATCGACGGTCCAACTGGTCAGCGTGCCCTGCCCGGCTGCGACAGCCGATTCCGGCTGGGACCTGCCGGGCTGGCCGTCGGCTGCCGCCAGCGCTGGTGCTGGCGCTGGAACTGACGGTACAGCAGCCCCAGCAGGAGGAGCTATCCCGACGTGCACTTCCGGCCGCGGCAGATCCAGAGCGATATTGCGCAGGATCGCCACTTCATAACGCTATACAGATCCCCCTGTTGGCTAGACATGATTCCGCTCCGGCGGTAGTATATGTGGCGTCTTCGTGTCCACAAGAGCTGGCGCCTGGCGAGCTGGCGCGTGTTTCTCCCACGTAGTAGCACGCCTATCAAATATATAGTCCCCTGCCCCCTATTTTTGTGAGTTCCAGCCTAACGGCGTGATTTTTCTAGCAAATAGTCGAGAATTGCCAGAAATGTCCCTGAAAGGCCTCGTGCGTCATCAGGCAACGAGCCTCATCCCAGTTAAGGCTCGAAACAGCTCCTAGGGCAGGTAGGTCCTTCTCAGGAAAAAGCGTCAAAAGACATTTTTCAAGGCAAGCCTTGAAGGCTAGGGTCTATCGCAGTGTCCGTGCCGATTCTTCATCCTAGAGGTACAAGCTCTGTGGTCACAAAACTACGACACAGAGATACGGTACCTGGTGTATACTATATTGTAGTGCAGTAAGGAGAGTAGGCAATACAATGCCCATGCCATCGTACTGGGCACCACAAAGCACAACCAATATTTTTTTTTCAATTATTTTTTCCATCGCATCCATTATACGTCGTACGAGTATTTGCCCTACTTGTCCAGCTCCCTCCCTTTCGAAACTCAGATCCGGGGTCACACATGTAGCGGGCTCTTCCCCCCCCCGGCCCGGTACGGTACGTACATACCGTACCTTCATTTGTTTCGCGGCAAGAGTTCAACATTATCTCTGTTGCAGGGAATTGTGCATACGCACACACGCTATGATTTCGGCGTTTTCTGCGAGTCACTGCTGTGCTTTTGAGTATCTCCCCTATACACGACTGCTTTTATGTATGTGCGAGATTGGATGTGTCAGCGTATCATACGTATGATATAATACGTTTTCACACGTCCAACAATAAAATAACGGCTTTGGAGAAGATCAGATCTCGCCGAGATAGATCCATAGACGAGTCGCTACGTACGGAGGCTTTTGTACTCTGTCCCCGTTGAGGAAACCAGCTTGGAAAACCGGCCAAGGGCGGGTGCTATCTTATGACCCCCGGGTGATATACGGTATGTTTTTGCTCCCACCGCCAAGCGACATACCGCATACCGTATACTGCTGTAGTCTATCTAATAACATAACAACCCCCCCCCCCCTGGGATGAATTAATTTCAGAGACGATTTTTCTCGAAAACTTGATGGGCACACGGTACGATAACGGGGTGACATATAATAGGAACGTACGGTTTATGCTTTCACAGGTAGACATACGCGCCCTGAATTCTGCAGCTTCCTGTTTTTGTTCTTCTCATGATACAGGATGTACGTCCTGCATTGTGAGGACATATAAAACCCCGTATATACGTAGGTACGCGCGATCGAAGTATCGCACACAGCTTGCAAATACATACTGTACCTGGTATGAGTTTCGGCGAAATCTTCGATCTCACAGCTGTTTTCTTTTCATTTTTATAAACATAGGAAATATTCTGTCGAGATGTTTCGATGCATGCATCGCTTCGAGTTTATTTTTCACCCTACACGTCGAGGAGATAAAAGTCAGCTTGGAATTTCGTAGGAGGGGGTGTGCTAGCTTTATCACCCGGTGTGATACATAACCTGATACACCCCAGCTCTACACCATAGAATAACCTTCTTTATCGCGAACCTTCCCTATGTATAGTCCAGGCATGAACCAATGTATCACAGAAGCGTCAGCCGGATCAAACCGACTCGGACGGTTACCTTTCCTCTCTTCCATTTATCAGGGCTAGCAGCGACTTCGGCCCCTCGCAACAGTGGCTGCAGCGCAAGCAGGGGGGAGGGGCTGCACCGGGGGCGGGGGCGGGAAGAGGAGGGAAGGCGACGGAGGCGTTTTCGTTTTTGAGGGCGGAGCGGAGAGAAGCCTGGAAGGCGGCGCTTGCGGAGGACGGCCTGCGGCAGGTGCGGCGGTCGCCATGTATAGAAGGGACTACCATATCACCCGGGGTGATAACCGTATCACCCGGGTGATAATATATATTCCACCCCCTCGAACGCATGAGTGTCTTAAGCTGATTTTCTCTAAAACAACGGGGGGGGGGGGGTGCAAACAAACGCCGAGTATTTTGTTTTCGTCTATCTTCTATCCCATTTATTATATTGGCCCTTCTTTTCCTCTCTCCCTATTTAGCCGTGACTCAAATCCGGCGTCACTTCGTACCATAAGTAGGCGCTTCTCCTCCCTCCCCACTACGGTACGTGCCTTGCATGCAATGTGTGTATCGAAAGGTCTTGACGCCAAGCCTCATTTTGGAGAAAACCCGCTCGGCAATGCGTCCCAAGACCGCGTGTGTTATTTGGGGAGTTAGTTGTACTACGGCATTACAGGGGGGGGGGAAGGGGCATATTATAGTAAATCATGTCAGAATCTGGTGTGTATATCTACACATATAGGGGGGATGCATGCTTTTTTTTTGGGGCCCATCATGGTTCCTTCGAACTTTACTCATTTTTCTATTTTCCACATAAAGAGGCGTGCTGCCATAAAGAGGCGTGCTGCGATAGGGGTACGTGGCACTTTTTGGCCAAACTTATATGTGACTGACTATTAGTACCCTTCTCAACTGAGGAAATTACCCTTTAAGACATGCCTAATTTGCCGGAAAACCTTTGATTTGTGTTCTGCTCGTACAATATTTTTCGATATAGGCCAGGACCATCATGGGCATTGTTCGTCGGGTTTGCCCTTTGCCATTTTTCTCAAAAGCCAGGTTTTAACTTGCTAATAGTATAGAACTCATCAAGTGAATACGCTTCAGAAAATATTAGGTGCATCCCTATACCAACATACCAACCTTCTTTGCCCTTTTCAACCGTTTTTGTTTTTTAGCCATTTTCTTTCCAACCACTGCTGTACGTGGCATGCATGTTTAAAGTGAAAAAAGCGAGTCTAGAACTCCGCACCAATATTTTGTTCATTACAAGGAACTACTCGTATATATCACCAGTATTTTGTTCGTAATATATATATTGTACGTTAGGCTACTTGGGTCACGTGGCTACGTAGGCCAATCGGGTAGTGCTAGTATAACGATCACCTCTGCGGGCGTGGGAGAAGGTTATTCGTCGTGGATGGGCGATGGCTAGACCAGGCCACTTCTTTTGGCATTTTTTTTCTTCTATTTTTTGTTTTCAAATTGTCCTCAGCCGGATTGGTAAAAATATAGCTTAAGCTCACATCACTTCCACTTTATATTATGAGCATGTGTCGTGTGTCAATTTAACTGGTATTAATAGTTGATCCATGAGCTTTTTACACGGACTTGCCAGTACCAACCTCCGATTCAGCGTTTTAGCTCCGTTGCTGAGTGCGTGTATTTCCACATGTTTTCAATCTCCGGTTTATTCAGCCCTCTCTCTCTCGTGACTGAGTGGTGTATTTCCGTTTGTTTTTTTTCGCGGAAGGTTCAACTTCATGATACCCACTTTGTTGTTTTTTTCACAAGTGCGCTTGGAATTGGGAGTATTTTTTGGGGGTTTGTGGATGCGTTGGGGTGCTTATGTTCCGGCTGGCGGACGGACCACCATGCTTCCCACCCACGTCTTCGTAGCCCTAGAGTCGTGTAACTCGAAAAAAAAATGCGTGTCGTGCGTCTCGTTCGCGCTCTTTTAACTGAAGGAACGCCAACGTTCGAGCACACAAGTGCGCGAATAGTACTTCCGAGCGTGTGATTCCGTCGCCTTCTTTGTTAGGAGTTGCAGTGAACGAGCGCTATCCCGCACGAGACCCCATTTTTGTATTTAGGTCTCCACTTTCTTGCCGTTTTTGTTTTCATCCAGCCCTTTTCAACCTCTGTACGTGGCAACCAAACATCGCGATGTTGTGACTCCCCCCCCCCCCCCCCTCCCACTCGATCGCTATCCTGGGAGATAGATGGTGGCCACAAACGGCGAAACAGGAAGGGGATAACATAACCAAAAAAAAAAACGTAAGATATTAAAAACAAAAACGGAACGAGCGGCCACATGTTAAGAGGTGTCTCTATTAGGAGTAGAAACGGTTCTTCGTCTCGAAAGGGATGCGTGGTCAATGGTCAAATGACTAAGGCAAGAAAAAAATGAGTCCGCCCCTCTCCCTCCCCTACTCCCTCCCCCCACGCATTCGCCCCCCTCTCGTATATTATATATGTATGGGTTGGGTTGGCGTCGCCTGGCGACGACGCTGTATAACATGCCTCTCATTGCGTGAGCTAGACAACCAGGGTGCCGTTTTTTTTCTTGTTTTTTTTTGGCGGTTACCCAAGGCTGGCGGTCGAGTAGATCATTTGTGCGGGGTCGGGAACCTTAACTCCGCACAAGGGGAATGGTCGTATCACGTAGTGTGATATGGTAAGGCATTCATGAGGCAGATACATAGTGCTCCCATTGCTGTCTCAGGAAGTAGCCACACCAGACATTAAATTAACTCATTGAAGCTGTCATCCATATGCAAGTCCGCCTGCCAAGCGGTTCTTAGTAGGATGCAGCTCACCCTTCATGCGACTCGCCCAACACCTCACGGCGCTTCGCGCTTGGTGCTAGCAATGTCTGCCTGGTCGGTGAAAACCCGACATGCTCCGTCCCGGCATTGTAGGGATGCGAGGGTCTATGGTCATACGACTACGGCCATGCATGAAAATGAAGTACACCCCCCCCCACGCATTCCCTCTTATCCTCTTCCTCCTCCTCCTCCTCCTCCTCCTCCTCCTCCTCCTCCTCTTCCTCCTCCCCTGGCCTGCTTGCTCGAACTTACGTTATGCAGGCGGACGCGGACAAGCAGCGTCCCCTGAGCAGAGCGTACCGCTCTTTCTACTCCGCCGGGAAGGAGGACGGAGGGATCGTCGTACACCTAGGCTCGGGCGCGGCCGCCCCACAGGCGGCAGCGGCGGCGGCAGCAGCGGCGGCTGGGTCCAGCGCTCCAGGGGGGGGTTCCACCGACGGAGCGGGGGGCGCGGGAGGGGCGGGGACAGGGGGCGATGCTGAGGAAGGGGGCGCCGGGGCGGCTAGCATGTTTGAAGGTATATACGTATAGTGCGGGCGGCATGTGTGGGCGATATTGGGTTCGGCTGTGTTGCAGGTATAGCAGGATGATACCTAGTACGTGTTGTTGTTGTTGTTGTTGTTGTTGTTGTTTTTGGCTGTTTTTGGTTGTTTTTCGACAATTATCTGATGCTGGTGCCGTGGCGCGAGTACCCGGCTGGTTTCGTTTGTGTCCGCCCCCCGGTTTTCGGGGATGGCTTTACGGGCACTGTACGCTTGGCTATATCGTCCGAAAAATGCGCGGTAGGGTTTTGTGTGGGCGTGCAAAAACAAAAACGTGTGTGCGCTTGTGTACCGATATACTGTATTCAAGTGATTTGATTACATGCCCCCCTGGGGCGATTTTCCTAGCGTTTTTTTTCGAAGGCGAGAGAGGCACCCACAAACATGATGGTGGCTTTAAAAAAAGGGCAGCGGCCAAAAACAGGTACACCTGGTCCGTTCGGGGCCAAAAACAGGTACACACTAAAATCAAGTTTAAAACGCACCCCACGAACCTGCCGTTCCTTGCAACGCAAAGTACAGTTTTTTTATATGCTTCGTGCTCGCCCGGTGCCTACGTATACGAGTAGTAGCTGCTATTAATAGTACGAGGAACGAACGCCTGCTGCTGTATTCTCGTATTCTCCCTTCTCAGCTTGCGACACCCCTGGTATTAAAAGTCAACCACAATCCCGAAGGGGAGCCTTCTATCTCGTATTATTTCGGCGGAGGTGTGCAGGCAGATATGTGTGTGTGTCGCTCGAGTGGCGTGTAGTGCGTGGCGCGAAGGGAGAAGGGGGTCTCCGCGTACGTCGGCCTTTATATAGGGGGCATAGGGTGGAACTATGAAGGGCCTCTGATTGGCTTAAAAACGACAAAAAATAGGTGAAAGTCAAGCAGAGTAGACAAAATCAGGTATACCTTGGTTTTAAAGAGGCAAAAACAGGTACAACGAATTTTGGACCAATGGCAGGGCACGTGGAGTGCGTTTTTGACTTGGTTTTAAGTATGTACCTGTTTTTGGCCGCAAACGGACCAGGTATACCTTTTTTTGGCCGCTGCCCTTAAAAAAAGGGCTCGCTACGATATCGTTCCATGGACACATCGCTATCAATAGGCGTTTTTCTCCTTCCCCGTATATCAATAGTCGGGAAAAAAGAAAAAACAGCTTCGAAAATTGTCCAAGGGCGTGTGTGTGTTACGTTGTGACCCGGGCGATAAGGTATGCGCGTGTAAGCGTAAACAGTAGGGGTTCCTCTACAGTGCCGGTGTGTATGCGCAAGCGAGCAATACCGGCACTGTGTATAGCGGCAACCGGCACTAATGTATACTCCGCATACTACCGCACTGATGAATCCCCATCTGTGCCAAGCGATCCCATCGGCACTCATATGTGGCGGGCAACCGGCACTATAGAGGGACCACTGATGTGTGGATATGTGCGCACTTTTTCACTTATGCTTGTGTCCTGTTTCGTGTACCAAGTTGATTCCACAGGCACTGTAAATAGCGGGCAACTGTCACTATAGAGGGACCGCTACTGTACGTACATGTGCGCAATTATCCACTCGTGCTTGTGCTTGTGCCCTGTTTTCGTGTGCCAAAATGAACCCACAGGCACTATGTGTAGCGGGCAGCCAGCACTATAAAGGGACCGCTGCTGTATGTATATGTGTGTGCACTTCTTCACTCGTGCCTGTTGTTCGTGCCCTGCTTTTTTCGGTGTCGGACCTCCCCACGCAGACGTGTTGGGAAAGGCTGTGTTGAAGTCGGGCACGAAGGAGCCGCCCTTGGTAGGCGAGGCGGACTTCCAGGCCTTGGATCGGCTGAAGGTAATGAAATGGTCAAAGCGGTCGCTGCAAACTGTCGACAGCAGTACGCAAAAAGCTCGAGGCCGAACGCGAGCGGGCGACCGGTCTATCGACGGTTTGGTGTACGTGCATATTCTTCTCCCTCTTTCGTGAAATTAATTAATTATATCTCATCTCTCATCGTATCTCATATTAATATTTTTCTCCCTCTTTCGTGAAATTATTTAATTATATCTCATCTCTCATACCTCATATTTTTGAAATGTATGCCCTCCGTGAAACACTTGACCATCGCCAGCACCGGTTTAATAATTGTTTTTTCGGTAAGCGACAAAATAATAATCATAATCATATAATAATAAGAAGAAGAACAATGATCATAATCATATTCATAATCATAATCATAATAATCATGATCGTAATCGTAATCATAATCATAACAATAAGGCCGTTTCCTATGCGGTTCGATTTTTGAGCTTGAGATTATGGTCTGATCGATTTTTCAGCGACCTAGTTCGGAAATCGAAACAGTCTTCTTATGTAAGAAAACACGGATTTGTTGTATCATACGTGCAGATATTTGAGCAAACGGCAAGACCAACTGCTGTTGTTGTTGTGGTCTGGCGCCGCGAAGAGACGCGCCGAGTGCGCTGTACTGGGCGTAGAACCCAAGCGTTCGAAGCCACGCTGGCTGCCTCTGGTCTGGCGGCGACGCGCCGAGTGCGCTCGAGTCGACCTGTCTTGGTATTTTGTATTTTGACACAACGAAGCATCCGAGCGTTGACTGTGTACTGTACTGCTGCTGCTGCTGCTGTAAAATCTACGAGTACGGAGAGGCGCGCGCCGAGTGCGCTTCCCTTCGTCTCTAGGCCCGAGCCCGCGCCAGCCGACTGTAGTTTGGCGACGAGAGGCCCACCGATCGTCGGCTGCGCGTCGGGCGCGAAGCAACGTCGCTGTGTCACCATCCACTCATCGATCGTGCTGCTGCTGCTGCTGCTTTGCTTGCTGCGTGGATAACATCTTGAATTTAGAGACCATGCCATTTTTCGATTGAAAATCTGATGACCCAAGTCGTCGGATTTGGGCCAAAATCCGACGACTTGGGTCATCGGATTCTCAAATCGAAAAATTCCGGTAGATTTTGCATAATCGGACTGCATAGGACGGTGCTTTCGTTTTTGAGATCGAAAAATACAAATCTGAAGCTCGAAATCGAACCGCATAGGAAACGGCCTAAAGGGCCCGTATTAACGAAGGAAAGTTTCAAATTGAACCGATTTCAAATCGTTTTTTTTTTTATGAATCGAATTGAAGTTTCATTGATTGGTAAAAAAATGAATCACGAGAAGGCATTTGTACTTTTGGGGCAAGGGAAAGTCGACCCGATCGATTTCAAAAAAGCCCCAAAATACTTTTTTTTGTTTCAAATCGAAATCGATTCGAATGTTGGAGTTTATCCACATCCATGGCATGTTCCCACTGGGTGAACGTCCCCGAGGGATCCGTCTTACCGGCCCTGGCGACCCATTCAATGCCCCCCCCCCTTCCGCCCCCGCCTAACCCGCACCGCTCCACCCCACCTCGCCTACCCTCACCTTGCGGTTGGATGGCAGGCGTCGTACCTGCGTCTCGTGGCGAAGGATGTCCGAGCAAGGGTAAGCAAAGACCCAGACGCATCGGCGGATAGATTCCCCGGCATTGTTTCCAAGATCCTCGCGTAGTGGCAGGGCAGGGGCAAATGCCAAAGCTACAGGCTCGCCTGTGGGTGGGGTTCCGACGCTTTGCCCTCCCGCCCAATGCTTGCGGCCTGACGTTCTCGTGACAAAAGGTTTTTGATCCAAGCGCCACCACCTTCTCTCTCCCCAGCCGATCTTTGTTGTTTTCGGGTGGCGACAAGCGCGTTTTTTTTTTTCCCCCGTCCAACTCTTGCTCGTCAACGCGAAGGGGTTTTTGTTCAGGCGAGCGACGCGCTTTGTTCGGTTTTGGCTTGCCTTGGAACGATCTTGGGATCGTGTTAACGTCTGCTGTGGGCGGCGTACAGTACAGTACAGTAGGTTGTGCTGGAAGGGTGTGGGAGTGTGCTTTTTGGGGGGTTCCCGGTGGAGGTGTTGCGGTGGAGTGCCGCCGTGTTTGCTTCGTAATCATATTCGCAGGCCGGTCTTTCCAGATTTTTTTTTTTTTTTTTTTGCGGTTGAACGCAGCATGTTGACTCGTTACGTTGGTTTGCCAGCGTTGCGTCGACAGAGGCTCGTGTAATATTGTCCCAGAGAAGGTGTGCGGGGACCTAAGGTTAGGCCACGTCGAATGCTGTGCTGAACGCCACTCATAGAAAAAAGATGCCGGTTCTTCAAGCGTGTAGTCTATCGGCAGATGGCATCGCAGGATCTCTGCAGAACACCTCTCGTACGTAGAAAACATATGCCAGCTTGGAACGTTCATGGACGGATGGCATCGCAAGATCGCTGCTTTGACCGCATGTCGTTTGTTTTGCCAGTCCTCGGCGGCCGTTGTGGCACAATCGTCGACATTCTCGTGTAGTTTTCAGCGTTTATTTTGTGTAATTGGATCTTGTGGGGCTCTCTGCAGCCGTGGAAGGAAGCGAGGAGACCCCGCCCACCCCCCCCCGGTGATTTGCGACCTCCGTAAATGGTCTCAAACCATCATACAGTCGATCGCCAAATAACACACGCTGTGTACACAATCGATCGCCGAAACTACTCTACATAAAACATGTGTTGTGTGTGTGCTGAAGCTTGGAGGTGCTCCCTTGGTGACTATCGTGGGGGGTACACACGCCCCTCCGCCGCACCGTGGCCCTTTTGGATCGCGGTGACCGGGGCTCGATGCCGTTTCCGCCATGATGACGCCATGCGCGTGTGAAAATCCACGTGAAAGGTGGTGACTGTTCGAGCCAGTGCTACACGGAGGGGCTGTTTTCATGGGCAGGAATCAAGCTGTCCGAAGCTCCCTGTCGCAACGTTAGGGGTAAGGAGGATCTGCCCCCCGGCTGGGGACGCCGTCACATGCTGTAGGAAACCGGAATTGAGAAAAAGCAATACCTGGTACTTTTCAGTACCACCCAAGGGACAAAGAAACAAAGTCAAACTATCTGTGCCATCCGCCCCATCCATCTGTCACGTGTCACGTCGTGCATCTGTATCGTCCGCGAACGCGTTTGAGGCCTCGTTAACTAACCGCGTTTCCCGTTTCAACAACCGAACCGGTGGAGATCTGAAGATTCCGAGGATCCGACGAGCTGACTTTGGAAGGTATTCCGTGCAATCGCCAATAACAAGTAAGCTAGATCTCGAGAGTGATGATCTTGGCATCTTTGTGACCCGGGGGCTGGACCTCGCTGCAACATGGTGAACCCAGGGAGATTGTGCAGCAGACTCGTTGCAGACTACCCCGCGGCCGGTCCGACCGAACGATGAGCATGTGTTTTATTGAGGATGCAGGTCTGAACATTATAATTGGAGCTATGTCGTGTTCCGTAAGGAGGACTGATATGGTGTTATTGTACCATAAATAGTATAGCTGCCGTAAAAAAGACTAAAAAATTATTTTTCAAAGTTCAAGTACTCTTTTGTTTTCAACCAAAGGGGCCCATTAACCCATTCAGAACTGAAAAATATCCCACACTAATTCCAAGTAGTTTGTCCCCAAATTAGTGGGACCAGTTCTTAAGGGGTTAAACGCGCGGTACGATCGCAGTGCTGCACGTCGGAAATGAAAATCCACGCAAGAGTTATCTCTTTAGGATGCATGATGCACGCGCATATAAACCTTGTAACATGGTGTCTAATCCAATCAAACTCTGTTTCCGCCGTGTGTACGCGCAGCACTCGCTTCAGGACAAAACATTGTCTATGGATAAGATGCCTACCAGGCATCTGGTACGCGCCAATTTGACAGTCCCGAAACTCCGACAATGTGCCAGGAATTTCGTGCCGTATCAACACACAGAGTCCCTAGGTTATAGGTTGCATATCTTTGTCCAGGTGAAAGAAACAGTGTACGGACCCTGGGGGCGCTGCATGTCTAAGTTGAGTACCAGATACTGATAGAAAATAGCGGCTTGGTGTGAAAGACAACACACGTATCACCACAGTATAGACATATTGAAAGAAGCGTCTGACGTTCTTAGTCAGGTAAAATTACGGCATCCACGCGCTTTCTGATGAAGCTCGTGCAGTATGTGAGACTGTGCACGGGGGGGTAGAGATAACAAACTACGTACCAGGTATTTCCTAAGAGTTTTTTTTTTTGTCGGTATGGTAATCTCGAGCCGACACTCGAGCCAGCTAGCAGCGAGATTCCAAGGCCGCGGGTACCGAGCGCAGGGAGACTGCTGTACTGCTGTAGCCGCTGCACACTTCATTACTCGAGCGCGTACGTATGCAATGTATATTCCATTTTCACAGTACGTCATAGGCCCGCTCCGTGTTCACTAGTAATGATTTGTACGAATTAATCGAAAGCCCAGATTTTCCGCACGTACAACACGATTTTAACGAACAGCATCATCAACAAAGACTGGGCATACGGCATTCTGAGCTCGTTGTCGTGAAACTCACTCGTTTTGTGGAAGACAGAGAACCCCATACTCGCCCACAACACAAAAAAAAAGCACACAGGAGAACAGCACACGAATGAACATCATTGAGCGCAATAACAATATTCTTACGTACAGAAGATGTGCGTTGCAAATCTCGTTCATCACCACCGTCATCTACCGCCTGCTGTGTACCGTAATCTGTAATAGTAGTAGTAGTAATGAGCGTTTCGACACACATCAAAAGCACACACCCTGGTTCTGCTCTATGTAACGGACTACAAGCAGTACTACTGCTTGTCATTTTGATTACGTCGCCGATGCTGCCGGTGCTGCTGCTGCTGCAAGTGGAGGTTGTTTTGGCAGTCGAGCCTTAAGTCCGCCAAGTCCTTCTGCAAGGAGCGAACTGTGTCTTCGAGTGCCTGTCAAAAGTTTGGCGCCAGCGGAGCAACGAGCGAATAAAGAACGATTGTGGCCAATTACGTTTCACTCTTGGCCATTTCAGAAATCAGAGGCGAAACGGGACGAAAACCATGGCGACCACATGTTTTGCGACGGAGTTTTTCACGGTGATGCCTGCTGGTGATTAGCTACTGGTGATGCAGTGGATTCGAAGGGTTTCCAGAAAATGGTAAGGCAGAAGGGTCCAAGGGGGCGGGTGGCGGTATACGAACCTCATGGGGATCGTTTTGTGAACGTACCTCACTATTATTCTTGGTGGGGTTTCAAACGCAGTCTACGACATACTCATATATACTCTCTCTCGTGCTACTATTGTTGTACCTCATATTTATACATATCGTGCAAGGTAGAGAGGTGCTACTACGTAGAGCACATATTACACATAGAGTAAGAGTAAACACTCACAATAATATACGCACATAGGGTTTAAGGATTATGGGGCTGACGACTCCCGCTTATTATGATCGACTTAACGCACACACAGAGGGTGCCGAGGTTTTGAGGCTGTGACGCCGCCCGCTTAACTGTGGTTTATGCACACATATAGAGGGCGCAAGGGTTATAGGGAGCTAACGCCTCCCGCTTATTATTGTTGACTTTACGCACACACAAAGAAAGAGTGTGCAGGGGTTTAGAGGCTGACGCCGCCCGCTTAGTTGACTTTTGCACACATACATACACATCATAGTGGGTGCAAGGTACTATGATATGGGGCCGGTGCTGTGGTGCTGTCAAGCAAAAGTTACGGAGATAACCAAGCGGGTGGCGTCTACTCCAAATACCTTGCTTTTACTATGTGTGCATAAACCACAGTTAAGCGGGCGGCGTCACAGCCTCAAAACCTCGGCACCCTCTGTGTGTGCGTTAAGTCGATCATAATAAGCGGGAGTCGTCAGCCCCATAATCCTTAAACCCTATGTGCGTATATTATTGTGAGTGTTTACTCTTACTCTATGTGTAATATGTGCTCTACGTAGTAGCACCTCTCTACCTTGCACGATATGTATAAATATGAGGTACAACAACAGTAGCACGAGAGAGAGTATATATGAGTATGTCGTAGACTGCGTTTGAAACCCCACCAAGAATAATAGTGAGGTACGTTCACAAAACGATCCCCATGAGGTTCGTCTACCGCCACCCCAAGGGGGCAATGCGAATAAAACCCTAAGGCAGAGAGCGATATGAGGCCCCTACGCAACAAGGATGCCGACGAATACAGAGCTATAGAACGGCTCAGGCGAACGACAAGCAGGCTGTGTGGGACTGTGGGAACGCAGGTGGCAGTTTTTGCATGAGCTCGGCAAACTTCGACGTGTCTACGTAAGTAGAGGTTGGGTTCTTGCGCTCCGCACAACGTGTGGGGCTCGCGTATAATGTCCGGAAACTGATGTATACCAGGAACTCTACCTATACCAGGTGTAATGATATTGGTACCAAAATACGCCAGCTGGGCTACTACGTGGTGCAAACACCGCTTGGCAGGCCGATAAAGGCAGGGGTTGCCACCCCATGATGATACACGCGCAGGCCTGGGACTGGAGCCATCCCTCTATCATGCATGATGCACGCGCAACTTGACTCCGTAACATACAGTAGTCTCCAATCCGAGAATCGAAAAACTTGCTCGCAGCTTGACTCTGTCGCAACCAACACCATCCACCACGCGTAGCAGCCCGTCGATGCTGTGTTTCGGGATGATACATTTTGTACCGGAACCACACACTGCAAGGAGCCGTATGCCTAGTGTTGGATATCGCACGAGCATCGAGTTCGATGCGATGCCGAAAAACAAAAAAAACTGATGGGTACGATTCCGGCATTTGGAAGATCGAAGCTTTCGTTCAGTGTCAGCATAAAAAGTGCGGAGACGCCAGCGGGGAACGGAGGACAAAACGCGTTCGATTCGATACGATCGAAAGGTTGACATTTCGAAATGTCGAATCTTTCGATCGTAAGCTTCCGAGGGAGCATGGAGTGAATTGACACACGACACGAAGTGCACGAAGTGAGACGTGGAAGTGTGGAGGGCGTAAGCTTTATTTTGACCCATCCGCCGGAGGATAAAAAAAAAAAAAAAAAAAAAAAACGATAACCAGCACTATCGTACCGTTATGGACCCGCCCTTGAGTCACCTTCTTACATGTGTAACACGCTTTCAGCTACTTGTTGTCGACGTGTATGCAAGCACTGCACAATACGTGGCAAAGCGTGTTTTTGTCTAAAAATAAAATACAAGCAAGAAGCATGAATGAGGTGTGAATTCGAGGATTATTTCGTCGAAATTGGCGTACTTTTAGTCTGGTCAACATCGGGAAGAGGACTTGCAAAGCTCTACGTACCGCCGCAGAAACCAAGACACGCCTCACTACAGTAGTACTGTAAACTGTCGCTCTCGTAGTTAATCAGCTCTACAAAAAGGCACGAGTACGACTCACCTCTAGTCTAGCTTCCGCTTCTCGCTGATGGCTAGACGTAATGCGGTCGAGCTCCTTCAGTCCCTCTACCAGCAAAGGAGCAAAGCCAGCGTAGCTCACGGCGAGGTATGGTCCCGAACTTCCCTCCGAACTGCGAAGACAACAATAGCAGCAGTGTCAATAGTACAACAGGAGGGAGCCCCGTGGTTCGAGTTTCAACGTACCGGCAAAGCGGCACAGTATCATGCGAGATCGTACCCCACCCTCGGGCTTCAGGACGGAGATGTTCGTTTATAGAGATTTACGTGTGAAGCTAGAGCAGGGCAAGCCTGCTGAACGATCAAATGAATCTAGAAGTAACGTTGGCTTGGAAGCGGAAACGAATCAATGTACTGTGTCGTCTGTACTGGTGTACATCATACTAGACACGACGCAAGTACTACTGAAAGTGTCTCAGTCTCTGCTTTCGACAAGAAGAACAGCTGCGGGCGAATGCCTTCTATGCATGAAAGGAAAGCGGTTACACTGATCGGCCGATTGTGGAACAAGACCAAGACAATCCGCAATGTTCTCAAGGGAGGGCCGATTAGTCATGTGAGGCTGCAAATAGCTGCCTGCCCTATTTATTTTTATAATGCTTGACGAGGTATTACATTTTACCTCCGGCAATCTCCAGCTCAATTATCGATCCCTCATAGCATACGTAGTAGCCAGAAGAAAGAGGAGAAATCCCAAAAGGGAACAAAAAAAAGCAAGATATTCGCACATTTACGTTAACTTGCACTCGACCATCTTGATATGTATACCCTCACAATAATCCACTCTATTAGGAGTAGGAACGGTGCTCCGTCTCGAAAGGGATGCGTGGTCAATGGTCAAATGACTAAGGCAAGCAACAAATGAGTACGCCCCCCCCCCTCCCAACTCTCCCCATTGCGTTAAAGCCCTTGCCCCCTGGTGTTTACGAACGAGCATACATGACAAACGAACGTTTTGCTACATTGCTGAGAGGCCCTTCACGTCCCGCGTCAGCAAATGACTACGAAATTAATGCGATGCGAAACGCGACGCATGTATATATGTCTAACGATGAAAACGGTTTTGTTTTGTTTTCACTTACCCACGGAGCGGACGCTGTGAGGACGTGTGGGGTGACGGAATCGCCCAGTCATGCGGAAACGTACTACCGGAAAACGCCACACTAGCCACCAATGCGCAGTCACTTCACGGAAGCGTTTTCGGTCGTTCGCCCTGGAATAACGAAAACCCTCGGAAGGGGACTACAGTACGGTACTCCACCTCCATCGAGGGGTTGTATGTAGTAATGACATATTAACTACTTTGCTATGCAGCAGTAGCCAGTAGCCTACCGAGCCACTGGACGGCAACATAGTCACCTGTAGCGCGTAGGCTACAGAAGCACAACGTGCTACGGCAGTACAAGCCGGTCGGTATATCAAATGTAGTTTCAGTAAATATACAGCACAGTCAAACTGCCGCCTCGTAGATGAGATTTCAGAACCTCGGGAATTCGAAATAATTGTACCGACGAACGGGGGTCACGAGTAGTCGGGTTTTCATTTTGTATTACGAGGAGAGTCTTCGTGTCTGTTTTGTTTTGCTCGAGCTGAGGCAAGCGTGTTCCTTACACACGCCCTTCTCTTTCTCCTTGGCTTCTTGGACACCATTGGTCATCAACACAACTGGCATTGAGAGCGCTTCGTTTTTATCATAACATTTCTGGAGCTGAAGCTCACGCACCGATCAGTCAGCTGACCCCGACTGACTCTGTTGGCTTCTTGCTGGCTGTTTGGCGCAACTCACCAGCCGCGTATCACACGCCCCATGCGGAGATCCAGCTAATACTTGGCAAGCCAAACCAGGATGCGCTATTCACAGGGTCAACATGTAGAACTACCAGAGTTCCACAGAGCCATACTGCTCTGTGGTTCTGCTGGTGTTCAATGCATACCTACCTGTGGTGGTTATTGTATTGTTTTCTGCTCATTGGCATGGTGAGGAGGGCACCGGGGTGCGACACAGATTTAGGATGCTGTACATGATTGTTTTCCATTGTGGTCGGTGTCGATTCTGAACAGGCGTACGGTGGAAGACACGGGCCCCAAATGTTTTCCCGAGACGGAACACACAGCCAAAGACCGACGCAACGGTTCCCGGTGCTGCTGTGAGCACGTGCTGTCCAAGTCCGGGCATTGCAAAGGTCGGCAAGAGTACGTACGGGAAGCCAATATATATGGAATTCGTAAGGCACGAGCCCCGTACCTGTGAACGAGCTCGGGGACGACGTCTTGAACTTCTTGCGCGATGAAACCAATGTTGCGCTCTGCGTCGCTGCCGCTCCTGCTTGTCGCGCGTTTCAAGACTTCTTCTTTTTTCCATTTGAAGGTGACCTGTGCATGTAAGGCCATACCGGCGATGCGAGGTCTTGCTGAGCAAGATTTCTCGGTGGAGTCATGCGCGTGGATCGAGCAAAACATTGATAAACTGATGATCCAGTATGGCGTTTGCCCCACCGGTTGAAGCATGTGACCCGGACCCCTTCGACAGCCCAGGACCCTAATTTGAGCCCCACTCGGGTTTGTTCTCGTGTGGACACTGCCGAGCGGAATTTACACGGACCCTTCATCAAACCGTGAGCAAGAAAAATCGCTGTGTGAGTCGACGAGCGATAGAAAGCATGATGGCTCCATCGCGCCATTCGTACCAAGGTCGTGTTTTAAAGTGTTTGAGCTAAAGGGTGAAGAGAGTCCTGCCTTGAGACGCCAACATCGAAACAATGAGCTAAACTACTATACAAAAATAAAACTTTAGTCTATGTGCCCAAAACCACCAAGAAGGTTGAAGCCAGGTTTGAACAAGGGCCGTTTGACGCAATGCCATCGCGCTGGAAGGGTTAGCAAGAACGGGAAATCGAAAGCTCATTAAACTTGAAAGCGCCTATATTATCATAACGTGCTGTACAAGAGCAACAGATCGACCCCGCGAAAAATGAGCAGCTCAACTTTCAGTGGACGTTTGCGTGGAAGCACTCACCCCTCTGACAAGCGAGAGTTGATGAAGAGTGCCGCCAAGAGGAGCAATGTCTGTCTTGAAGCGGCGGTCGGAAACCATGACGTGGTTAGCAGCCGTCGCGTCTCCTGTCACAAAAAGATCGCCGCTAATCCATGCATTGCCACCGGCGGTGAAGTTGCCTAGCGTGACGTCGAGGTTTCCCGCAGACACAGCAAGGTTACCTGTTGTGACGGTGACGGACGTCGAGCTGGTGATACCTGCCGCCGTGATCAATGCTGAGCTGGAGACACCCGCCGCCGACACTACTCCACTAGCGGTGATCGTGCCAGCCGTCACGGTGAGACTACCCAAGGTCAAGGTGACCGACGCCGAGCTGGTGATACCTGTCGCCGTGATCAATGCTGAGCTGGAGACACCCGCCGCCGACACCACTCCACTAGCGGTGATACCCCCGGCGGCGACATCCAAGCTCCCCGCGGTCAAGGTGACCGACGTCGAGCTGGTGATACCTGCCGCCGTGATCAATGCCGAGCTGGAGACACCCGCCGCCGACACTACTCCACTAGCGGTGATCGTGCCAGCCGTCACGGCGAGATTACCCGCGGTCAAGGTGACCGACGCCGAGCTGGTGATACCTGCCGTCGTGATCAATGCCGAGCTGGAGACACCCGCCGCCGACACCACTCCACTAGCGGTGATACCCCCGGCGGCGACATCCAAGCTCCCCGCGGTCAAGGTGACCGACGTCGAGCTGGTGATACCTGCCGCCGTGATCAATGCCGAGCTGGAGACACCCGCCGCCGACACCACTCCACTAGCGGTGATACCCCCGGCGGCGACATCCAAGCTCCCCGCGGTCAAGGTGACCGACGCCGAGCTGGTGATACCTGCCGCCGTGATCAATGCCGAGCTGGAGACACCCGCCGCCGACACCACTCCACTAGCGGTGATACCCCCGGCGGCGACATCCAAGCTCCCCGCGGTCAAGGTGACCGACGTCGAGCTGGTGATACCTGCCGCCGTGATCAATGCCGAGCTGGAGACACCCGCCGCCGACACTACTCCACTAGCGGTGATCGTGCCAGCCGTCACGGTGAGACTACCCAAGGTCAAGGTGACCGACGCCGAGCTGGTGATACCTGTCGCCGTGATCAATGCTGAGCTGGAGACACCCGCCGCCGACACCACTCCACTAGCGGTGATACCCCCGGCGGCGACATCCAAGCTCCCCGCGGTCAAGGTGACCGACGTCGAGCTGGTGATACCTGCCGCCGTGATCAATGCCGAGCTGGAGACACCCGCCGCCGACACTACTCCACTAGCGGTGATCGTGCCAGCCGTCACGGTGAGACTACCCGCGGTCAAGGTGACCGACGCCGAGCTGGTGATACCTGTCGCCGTGATCAATGCCGAGCTGGAGACACCCGCCGCCGACACCACTCCACTAGCGGTGATACCCCCGGCGGCGACATCCAAGCTCCCCGCGGTCAAGGTGACCGACGTCGAGCTGGTGATACCTGCCGCCGTGATCAATGCCGAGCTGGAGACACCCGCCGCCGACACTACTCCACTAGCGGTGATCGTGCCAGCCGTCACGGCGAGATTACCCGCGGTCAAGGTGACCGACGCCGAGCTGGTGATACCTGTCGTCGTGATCAATGCCGAGCTGGAGACACCCGCCGCCGACACCACTCCACTAGCCGTGATACCCCCGGCGGCGACATCCAAGCTCCCCGCGGTCAAGGTGACCGACGCCGAGCTGGTGATACCTGCCGCCGTGATCAATGCCGAGCTGGAGACACCCGCCGCCGACACCACTCCACTAGCGGTGATACCCCCGGCGGCGACATCCAAGCTCCCCGCGGTCAAGGTGACCGACGCCGAGCTGGTGATACCTGTCGTCGTGATCAATGCCGAGCTGGAGACACCCGCCGCCGACACCACTCCACTAGCGGTGATACCCCCGGCGGCGACATCCAAGCTCCCCGCGGTCAAGGTGACCGACGCCGAGCTGGTGATACCTGTCGTCGTGATCAATGCCGAGCTGGAGACACCCGCCGCCGACACCACTCCACTAGCGGTGATACCCCCGGCGTCGACATCCAAGTTCCCCGAGGTCAAAGTGACTGATGCCGAGCTGATGACACCTACGGCTTCCATCTTTCCTCCGGCTGTTACGTCCCCGTCGACTGCATTTATGGCTCCCGTGGCGACGCTTATGTCTCCCGCGTCTATGGTTAGCCCCCCCGCTATTATCGTTAGCCCGCCTGCCATTATTGTGGCCCCCGCCGATACTACAGTTAGACCTCCTGTGATCTCGGCTCCTCCTGAAGCAATAGTTACCGAGTCGGAGCTTGTGATGCCTTGTATTGTAAGCAGGCCTGTTGTCGCGGTGACGTCCCCCGAGCAGATGATGTCCCCGTCTATTGTTACGCTGTCCGTAGCAGTGATACCCGCGATGGTTAGATCGCCGTTGTCAGCCGCAATGGAACCGTTAGCTACAGTGAGGTCCCCCTGTGAAATGGTCTCGCCCCCCTCCGAAATTACCAAGCCACCCGCACCTATTGTAGTCTGGGGGGGGAGACAGAAGGTTTGGCCCGGGAGGGATGCCTGTCAATTGGTCTGTACGTCCGCCACGTGTGCTCAACCATTGCGGAGGCAATGACGCCACTAACAGATTGAACGCTAAGGGGTATCGTAACAATTTTGACATTGGCTCTTCCTTGAACACCCTGAGACGATACACACTACCGGTTTATGACGCCGAATGATGTTTACCTCAATATGTAGCAAGCAACGTGCCAAACGTCCTGAGGCGACGCAGATTCGAGGGAAGCCATTGAACCACAACTACGGATAGGCGTCTACTTGGGCACAAATCGTTTCCCACGCGTGCCAGCTATGATCTGAGTAAAGGCTCTGCTATTAACAGCAGAAGCAATGCGGTCTGTACCGTACGTAGTTACTTTGTTTCACGGCGATTCGCTTGGGTGCAGGGGACACCAAGCTATGCTACCAGAGAGGCGTGTATCACAGGAAAATTAAAGGCTGCTTAACGGGCCTCTCTCTCTCATAGTCGTCCCACCAAGAGGTACGTATCCCCACGCTGAACATCCGTTTAGAAGGTGCTCAAAAGGTATGCATGTGTGCCACATCGCATCGCGTTTATTTGTAAGACTCACCTGGCCATCACCTCGAACAGCAAACACGACTGTCGAATCGTGTTGCGCCTCGATATGGTTGTAAGAGGTCGACGATACCGTAGCCGCGGAAGTAGAAATCACGTTTCCGACAAAGCCAGTGCCTGAATAAGTCAACAACGTGCCGGGTGCATGCGGGGGCGTTAGTGACGCGATGGTGAGTGGCCGGGGTTGGCGCGGAATTTCGGCAGGCAGTAGTACCCACCACCGCATAGCACTCAAGATAATGCATTTCCTCGGACAAGTGAGTGTTTTAAGCTGGTTTCCTCGACGATAATATTTGGAAATAAAAACCGTTTTCGTTGTGTTCGCCTTCCTTGTTCTCGGGAGAAAGAGTGCCTTGGAAATTCATATCCGGAGACGTGCCATCTTGATTACCGTACTGTGCATGGTGTGTTATCTTGTCACCCGTGTGATATTGTACGTTCGATGGAGCGAGCCACCGCGCAGACACCCACCCTTCCCGCGGAGGCGATAGTTGCAACGCCTGTCTGGCTCAGTCGGTATGTGCTGCTCGCGGGGTTTTTATTGGTTTTCACGACTGTGAGGCGTGTTCGAGCGCGCGCTTTTTAAACAAAAAGGGCTACGTATTAGTACCTGAACGCTCAATATGTGCGAATTGTTTACGGGATTGAAGGAGGCACTCGTTCAGCGCCGGTCCGGATGTGCTTGTGGTCCGATCGGCTCGTCGTGTGTTAACGTAGATGATCGATATCAACTCTCCGCACTGAACTGTCACGGTCATTCGCTAGGGACTGCCATGAAGCATAACTGTCCTATCAGCCACTCACTAGTGGCGGACACCGCGAGCGAGTCTGCACTCGTTGAGGACGTGGAAATGTTCCCGCCATCATCAGTCACCAGCAGCCCACCGCTTTGGACCTCGAGTCCCCCCGCCTCGATTACCAGTCCCCTGCGCACGGTAGGGAAAATTCGGACGAAGGGTGTGGTGGTGCTCGGTAGCTCTGTAAATACGATTCGTTCATTTTTGCTGATTGCAACTGGTTCCGCCGAAATGGATGGGGGCACCCGAGGGTCGCATATTAACCAAGCGCGCGTGTTTTCTGTCTCCTAGGGACTGCGGTTAGCCAAATAAAACGGTAACGAGACCTTTGCCTGCAAAAATTTAGAGAGAAGGCGTGGGTTGCGTCGCTCACCCTGCCGTGAGGACCAGCTCCGCGATTTCGATGTATCCGTCTCCCCGCACCTGAAAGACCACCGTGTTTTCCGCTGTGCACTCTATGAAATTGAAGTCGGATGAGGCCTGCAAAAAGAGACGAATTTGGACAAACAGCGTACACAGGCGGTGGAAGAAAGCTGTGTCCGCAATATATCTGACGCACTACACCAGGAAGCACCGCCACTGCCTCCACCTTGGTGTGTACGAGCTTAGAGGCACGACTGCAGCACGCTCATAGCGGTCCGGCCATGTACCTCGCCCGCCTGCCCGCCGTAGGTTTATTTCCCTATCCTTTCCCCTCCTCACGTGCAGGAAACAAGTCTCGCCTTACAACAATACCCTCCCCCTCCACTCTTGTAGAAGTTGGTACACTAGATAGTAGCGAGAAAACGATTACTATCTTAGGAGATATAGATGGTGGCCACTGGCGGCGAAACAGGAAGGAGATAGGACTAGCAAAACGTTTATTTGTCATACAATATGGAAACAACGTGATGAGCGCCCAACTGTTGGAGGTGCCTCTATTAGGAGTAGCAACGGTGCTCCGTCTCGAAAGGAATGCGTGGTCAATGGTCAAATGACTAAGGCAAGCAACAAATAAGTACGCCCCCCCTCCCCCCCCGCCACTCTTGTAGTTCCCGCTTGGGCAGGCTCTCCATTTGGTGTCATATCCTGAACCTACGTCACAGTTGTAAGCGGTACGAGTACAACAGTCCACTCTTTGACGCGCGCGTGCCACCAGTTGGTGGTTTTCTGCACGCACATGGCACCTGGCACCGCACCGTACCGCACAGCATCGCACCGCTCCGCTCGAACTGTCACATCAACCAGAGAAGCGATCACTACCTCTACTCACTCTTTTTTCGCTTATGGCCTCGACAACGTTGCCTGTGTAGTCCAGTCCCGACGAGAGCAGGCTGATACCAGGCAACGCGTTGCTTGCGCTGTAGACGTAGCTCTCAGTGCTGCATGCTGCCCCCGTCCACCCGTCTAGACATTTGCACAGCCCAGTCTCGAAATCGCACAGGCCTCGCCGAGCACAAAACTCGTACTCTGATCATTTTTTTCCAGCAAGAAAGGTACCGGAAGGGGGGGGGGGTGTACTTCATATTCATGCATGGCCGTAGTCGTATGACCATAGACCCTCGCATCCATACAATGCCGGGACGGAGCATGTCGGGTTTTCACCCACCAAGCAGGCATTGCTAGCACCAAGCGCGAAGCGCCGTGAGGTGCTGGGCGAGTCGCATGAAGGGTGAGCTGCAGCCTACTAAGAACCGCTTGTGAGGCGGACTTGCATATGGATGACAGCTTCACTGAGTTAACTTAATTTCTGGTGTGGCCACTTCCTGAGCCAGCAATGGGAGCACTNGTCGTCGTTGTCGTCCCCCCGCCCCCGAAAAAAACAAAAAAACAGGCGGGTTGCAGATGAATGTCTCCTTCGCAAGTTTCCCGGTTATTCCGGTGGAAAACAACGTGTTTTACCACACCGGGAACCCGGATTTGTCGGCGTTTACCTGCGACGTAAGCGCCGCTTTTCCCTCGGGGCTGGTGGACTGCAACATCACGGACGTACAGAACAGCAACATCAAGGGTAAGGCTCTGAAAGGCGCAAGCGTGAATTGCCAGACATAAGTAGGGTACTGCTGTGAGCTAGCGCGGGCGGGTCCCGTTCGCCGCTTGCCCGCTTGCACTCGCCCACACTCGCGGCGTGTGTCGTTTGCGCGCTCCAAACCCGAACTACAGCAGTAGTCCGTCGATTGCGCCTGTTTGCAGCTGCCACGGCCTTTCATCGCCACGAGTCACAGCGGGCTTGGGTAGTAATCGCAGAAGAGGCAACTCGTCAGTGTCTCGACCTGCAACAGCTGTGCAACTTTGACCTAGTGGGGGGGGGGGGGGGGGGGGGGGGGGGGGGGGGGGGGGTGACTCCCCGCTACAGGTAGGGCTGCAGGATAGTGAACTCCGTTTTTGGCGTACGAATGAGTTGACTGAGGCGTTTAGGATTTATATTACGGGGGAACGTAGTAACCAGGACCAACTATGCCTAGTAAAAATCTGTAATATATAGGTTTTTGTGTATGTGATGAGTTCTATTTACTATGGCCCCCCGTAATAGTCGCGCATACAACTAAGACCGAAGCCCCGCGTCCCTGGTTCTTTTGCCACAAGGTACACCAAGGGCAGGCTTCCGAACGTATTATCCGACGGGGAACATGCTACGCTCGACGCATGCTATGATAGAGGGGGTATACCTTATTTTGGCTGAAACGGTTTCTGAACGACCGGAAAGGCTCCTTGACCAAAAAATCGCCGGTATTCTATTCTTGTGTTGAAATCATTTTCATGTCATACGTAAGCCATGGGATTGTGCATCGGGGAGCACTCTTAGTTTCCTCCAAAAAATCAGTGTGCAGGCTACTGCAGGTATAGAGCTCCTTAAGTAACCACCCTCAGAAAAAAGGGTGCACCTGCATGCAGGCTACCGTAGCATGCGTCGCTCAACCAAAAAGACGAAGCCACTCCACTCCGCTTGAGTGTCGCTAAGTGACCGATCACCAAACGAAGGCCTGTGAAGCGCGAAGACTCTCACCCCCCCCCCCCCCCCCCCACCTATTTTTGTTTTTTTTGTGGGCCCTTCGCTTGAAGCGCTCTACATATATATATATATATACCCTCACCGTGCAAATAATTTTTGAGGGGAAATCAGAAGTAAATGCAATCCAACGATCTACCGGTAATCGCATGGCCTTACTGTAGTGTGAAAACGCTAATGGTGTTGCGAAAAAATATGTATTTGGGGGTAATTCCTGCGTTTGCTGGCCCAGTCTATGGATACCCCTATTGGGGCCGCGGTGGCACAAGGCGAAGACACCGAAGGTTCTGCCGAGCGGGAATTGCGACTGCAAGACATTTTCCGCTTCGAAACAAGAGTTTCTTTCCCCCCACCATATTTCGGCCCCCTGGCGCGGCTTAGCGAACAGCGAATCAAATTCACATCGGGTGGCAAGCTGGCGCACGAAACAGGAGGAAGGCATCAACAATCACCGCCTACACTATGAATAGTACATGCCCACACCGCTCAGACAAAACGAAACACCAACGGAATTGGTGGGAGGAGGTCAAAGTGTTTACGTCCGTCGCTCTACATACCCACCACAATAAAACAAAAATGTGTCGGTGAAAAAAACTAGCGCCACCGAAAAAATAAAATAAAATAGAATGTTACTACGAGTACGTACTTTCATTATCACCGGGTTTTTTTAACTTGGTTTTAATACAAAACACATTATTGCAGATTATATGGACGATTTCCCCAAGATTTCTTCCTCCGATCCACGAAACTCCAGATATGTCGCACAATCTTTTACTTTTCCCTCTTTGATAAAAAAACTTGTCGAAATAAAACATGCTCTGAAGAAAACTTCCCGGTCGACTTCTAGAAAAAAGTAAGACTGACGGCATAATCCACGGCCAATTTTCCAATGATTCTTCCCCCCCCCCCCCCCGGAAAGTGGCGTCACGATTCCGGATTACGACAAATAGCGACCAAGGATTTTCCACCAATGAAAATTTTCAACCAAAACAATTTGACCGATCGGAAAACTGCGGGCACGGAATATTTTTCTTTCTGCGGTCCCCGGCCTCACCGTTAGCTATCGGAGTCGTCGCGCAGGTGACATCTTCCACGTTATCGAGCCTCTCGAAGGCCGTCTCGCATAGCGCGTCGGCCGCGGAGCTGGTGAAAATGCTCGTGCTGAGACGCGCAGAATGCCTGCATGGAGATGGTTTTCAATGGGATTGTCATCGTTGGACGACGATTCGGAGCTGGTGAAAATGCTCGTGCTGAGACGCGCAGGAGGCCTGTGCATGGAAATGGTTTTCAATGAGATTGTCATCGTTGGACGACGATTCGGAGCTGGCGAAAATGCTCGTGCTGGGACGTGTAGAATGCCTGCATGGGGATGGTTTTCAATGGGATTGTTATCGTTGGACGACGATTCGACAATATTTATGGAATTCTATGTTGTGGAGAGAGAAAAAACAAAAAAAAACGTCAATAAACGAAGCAGATATTATTATGACACAGAAAATAGTAGTATTCATAGTGTTTTACCCTGCCCTGTGTACAGTATCGTCCAATAGAACAGCCATTTCCTGGCTTCTGCAAGACCAGGAGGGTACCAAAAAACACAGAGCCCCCCCCCCTCCCCATGGCAACTACGACATCTACGACCCTCACTCAAATGAAACCCGCGGCAGCACGACGACAAAAACGAAACGAGGTTGGGTTGTCCTCTATATGGCAGACGAAAGACAAGTGCGTAGACAGGATTGAAAACCCCAGGAACTCCTTCATCAAACCGACGAGATAGTACTACAGTAGGAAATGATGCGCTGGGACGAAACAGTTTTCTTTTCTCTCCAAGTTCTGCAAGTGCAGGCTTGCTGCGCTATACTCGTATATGCAATACATCAATACGACCTCTACGGAACGTTTTGTGATGAAGCGAGGGATTAAAATCGCCCACTTTCACCTCCATGCTGTCGTGACGGCTGTATAGCCGGTAGCCTCGGCAGGCTCTCTACTAATGGTTGGCAATGGGCGTGCCACTCAACCCCCCCCCCCCCCCCCCCCCCCCCCCCCAAGTTGTGCACGGCCCCCGGGACCGAAACCCTGCTATAACAGGAGTTCTCGTGTTGGTCTGCACTACCACAGTAGAAGCGCTGGCGCGCGCTTACCCATTGAAGGTGACCGTGAGCGTTCCGTTGATGGAGTCGGCGAAGTCCGTGCCCACTCTGAGTGAGATCGTGCGTTCGTCCTGGTTCACCGTCACGGGATCGTCGTCCTTCGGGCACATTCCTGTCAGCAAAAGGGATGTCAGCAATGGGTTGTCAGCAACGGGTGTCAGCGATGGCGGGGTGGCTTCGTGGTGTTGATGCATGTCGCTTAGCTTGGAACGAGACTCTGTGGGGATGAATAAAGTCAAGCACGGGTTGCGGTCGTAAACGTCCAGGCTATACGATGTATGCGAAGTATAATATATATATACTTTGAAGTGTATATATATACTTCGTGTATATAAGTAGGCAACTCAGTCAAAACTGCGACCGAGGAAACGATTTGTCGTGCTCCCCTCTACAATGTCAACCCGATCGTAATGATAAGGTACATTGTTTTATGTTTCTCGGTTATCTAAATATTGCTTGTACTTACGATCAGGCTGGTATCTATTGTAGCTTGGAGCAAAGGGGATGCATACATATTTGATGGGATGGGATGGGATGGGAGGTGGGACCGCGACAACCGACGCAGCAGTCGAGTCGAGCGCGCTGAACGTTGTCCGGTGAGCGGGTAGAGTTGCTAATCGTAACCTTGATGAGAACTACATATTTTTTCATCTTCTTCTATTTTTCGACAACAGTAAGCGCTTTCAATTTACACCTACAGGGCTAAACCGAGCCTTGCCAGTCTCGTCGGCAGCCACAAAGTTGAGCGCCATGCCGAACTACACTTCGACCCAGATAGGCGAAATTTGGCAAACAATCAGCAGATGCGCATCGCGTCTTAATGTTCTCACAGGTATACACTACTACTGTGATACAGCGGCAGATACGCTGCACCCCTTTGCTGTTCACATTGTAACGAGACACGCGATTTCACAGGTATATAGGTCGTGTTTTTGACGCTATAGGTTACTCGACCTCAGGCGACGACCTCCGTCTCCCCGGCCACTCACGATTGGAGCAATCGGCACCAAAGTGCCCCGGGTCACAAAAGCACGCCGTCGTGGAGTATGCGTCCCAGTTACCGTACGCCGGCCCGATGCCGTCCCCGCCCCTTCCTGGGTGAGAGTAGTCGGGGCCGTAAAAGCGCGACATGTCCGCGATTGTCATGCACGTCCCGTGGCCGGAGCAGTCTCCAGGGCACCGCACTGTTGGTCGGGTGTGTGCGTGCCCGTGACGGGGAGGGGTAGGGTAAGGGGTAGGGCAAAGGGTAGGGTAAGGGGTAGGGTAAGGGTAGGGTAAGGGGTAGGGTAAGGGTAGGGTAAGGGTAAGGGTAAGGGTAAGGGGTAGGGGAAGGGGTAGGGTAAGGGGTAGGGCAAAGGGTAGGGTAAGGGGTAGGGTAAGAGCCAGGGTAAGGGCCAGGGTAAGGGGTAGGGTAAGGGCCAGGGTAACGGCCAGGACAAGGGGTAGGGTAAGAGCTATAGGGTAAGGGATAAGGTAAGGGGTAGGGTCATTGCTAGGGTAAGGGGTAGGATAAGGGGTAGGGTAAGGGTAGGTCACCGAGGAGGCGGTGACTGGCGCACAAAAAACAAATCAATTGCACGCCTTCTCGATACCGGAGACCGGAGACCCTCAAGCTTTGGCGGATTCATCCCACGGTACGGGTTACACTTTTTTTTGGCTCCAAATTTTCGTGACCGGGTTGAGCTTCTCAAGCGAGTAACTACCGGTTAGAATGATGTTTTTGCTCGTATTTTTGTTTTAGGATTACTGGCATATGTAGCTCCTACAATTTTTGGTCGGGTTGGGCGAACAACCTTCTTCGAGGTCGTGATTCGGGTGAGACATATTAAGCTAGCTCCTCATGTGAGGAACTCATAAAATAAGCCGCCACCCCTATAAGGCGGCATTGCTTGGCATTGGGTATTGGATTGAAGCCACCGTAGACTCAACCCACGGTGCAAGTTGACGTTTTTAGCGCAAAATTTATCCGACCGGTTGACCTACTCCAGTCGGAAACTACCGGCTCTCATAGGTTGTTTTTTTTACTGTTAATAGCATACTTCGTATTCGTTTTGGCACTATTAATAGGAGCACATGCGTACTGCAGAGTAGTATTGGTTCGTTTGCGTGAACAAACTTTGTTTGAAGTCCATGTTTCGGGTGAGGTGTCGAGCTGATCAGTTTCATGCGATTAGATGAAAACAAAATATGGCACCACCCCTACGCCGTGGCATGAGTCCATGATGGGAATAGCTGGCGGCCAGCTTGATGAAGGTATTCTGTTTATTACGGAGGACCATAGTAAATAGAACCAAATATTGTTAGTAAAAATGAGCAAGTGTATAGGTTTTTGTGTCTACCGTAGGGTCCTATTTACTACCAGTTTTTTTTTTTTTGGTCCCCCGAAATAGAGGTATTTGGCTACAGTAGAGGATAGAGGACAAGGATCGAGTCGAGCTTTCAGGCATCAACCGTTACGGTCCATCAGCGATCCCCGGCACTATCGTGTGCTTATTTGCTTCGAGTTTATGCGATCAGTTTGGAGGAGGTGTGGCGTGAGACGACGTCGTGGTGTAGGCCAACGCTTTGGGCACGTACGTAGTCGCCCGTGATTATCATCGCACGATCGGCCATTGTATGTACGAAACGCCGAACTCGAACGCTGCTGAAGACTAAGCTAGCCGTCCGTTTACGTTGTTGTTGGAATTACACTGTTAATAGGCATACTGCTATGCCTTGTGTTTGGTCGGACCCATATAACATTTTTTGGGGTATTCTGTGACAAATCGTATCGAATAGAAAGCAAACCTGCCATAACATACAGCAACCCAAAAGCAAATGCAAGGACGAAATGGTAATGGTTGAGCGAGCGAGCGGGCGGTTGGACTCACCTCGTTGGCATGCTGCGCCGGTGAAGGGCGTAAAGCACGAACACACGCCGGCTGTCCTATCGCAGATCCCCGCGTTGGAACACTCGACCTCGCTGTGGGCGGTATCCGTTGCGTGAGCCTTGTCCGCCCACGCGTGACCCTTAGAGCACGTGCCTGCAATGCGATGCGATGCGATGCGATGCGATGCGGTACGCCGGCAGAAGAAGCTTACGTAAATGTCGAGTCGTGGCAGGTAAAGCGGCGCACTACTCGTACAGAGTAGTATCACGGGAGATCATAGTAAATAGGACCAAATATTGTTCGTAAAAATATGTAAAATATATATATATCTATTTGTTTTTGTTCGTGCCGTAGGTCCTATTTACTAGTGTTTACTATGCTCCCCCGTAATACGTTGTACGCGACATCGGAAGCTGAGATTGATTTTCGATTTTCGATTTTCAGATTTTCGATTAGTTATCCAGGTTTTCTAGGTCGACTTTTGCACGAAACATAAGAAACGCATTTAACACAGAACTTACAGTACGTATACGAAAGTGGGCATGGTAGAACACACTCTTGCCTTACCCAAAGTCTACGTTTTCATACCAATACCCGTATAAATGCATGGTGATGTGATGTCGTTTTGGACCTTCAAAACTAACTCTGTTTTGTCATGCACCGCGGATTTTGGACTCTCCCGGGCGCCGCTCCACCCCTCCTTGGCCGCATGTGACCGTGCCACGCCCGCCGCACACAAACAGCCCGCCACGGTGGTCCTGAAACGGAAGGGGCGCCGCCGCAAACCTCGGCGAGCAGGGGGCCTCGAAAGGCGGACTCCCGGGGATAGCAAATATAACTATCCTTGTTTTGGGTCAGAGGTACTACTTGTACGTATCATACTCGTAAAGCGCTCAACTCTGTACGTAGTAGATACGTACATAGACCAAAAGAAAGAGTGGTTCGCATCATTTTTTTACGTATTACGAGTATTATTCGTACGAGCTCGTAGCTCTGTTTTTTTACGAAATGGTAAACACATGTATCTGTCTTCTTTCCTTGCTTGTGTTATTTGTTCTTTTTTGTTGTCTTCTGTGATTGAAGTTTGGGTTATTCTGTAGTCGTGCACAACATTGCAGTTGTAACAAGGAAAGGATACATGTGTGTTATGGTACTGCTGGCATGATGTGGAAACGCCTGGTAAATACCTGGTATCAGGTATAATAATCGTATTGGTAGTACTTGGAAGGCGGTATCTTAGATGGGAACCAGGGATGGTTCCCGATGGCTTTTAGCCATCTCACCTGCCTTCTCAGTCGTTCATCANGTGGAGCTTAGTGGAGATAGGGGGGACGCGGAGCGGCAGAAGCGGAGGTGGGTGGTTGGGTGGGTGGATGGGTGGATGGGTGGGTGGGTGGATGGATGGGCGGGTGGATGGGTGGGTGGGTGGATGGATGGATGGATGGGCAGATCGGTGGATAGGCGGGATTTTTTGGTGGGTGCATAGGTGGCCGTATTACGCACGGGCCGTGGCCGCATCGTACCCGAGGGTACATCGCATCTGTTGTAAATAGTAAATAGGTGGTGACATTTTGTGGGCACGGAGGCCCCGCTTTACCAGCGTCGCGCTTTACACCAACTATTACTATTCAGTGTATGTACGGGTGCATTCCGCCAGCACGCGGACGGTGTACGTATCGTCGGGATCGGGGAACAGCCGGCGTTGAAAGTTTGTTTTCGACGCTAATCGTGGACCCATGCACTTTGCGGCTGTTTCCTTTGTCGCACCACAACAAATACGTACAGTAGTAGGTGACACGTGCGTACTGCGAAGGATCGCACCCATATTGAGAAGACTCAATCAACACATATATCGTACGTCGTACCTCTGGTATTGTTGTCATATCCAACACATGTATCATACATACTTACGTATAATATGTGTACGACTATGTATGTGCATTCACGCGACGAAAGTTCGGAGGGTTATCATTCCACTGCCTGCTGTACTACAGCAGTACAACTACTTAAACTACGTACGCGTACGCGTGCTACTGTTTGTCGTATTTTTTTCTTATTTTTTTGTCCATCCCATTTATTATCTTCGCCCTTCTATTCTCTCTCCTTCGTAGTCGTAACTCAGATCCGGGGTCACATTATTAGGCAGGCTCTTCTCCCCCCTACCCACTACGTACGGTACGTGCCTTGCATTTTTATCGCGAGAAAAAAATAGCACTTTCTTCCCTCGTCAACTCTCGTCGAATTGTGCTTACCCACAAGCTCAGTATACATTTATGCTGCTTCAAAACGTACAGAGAACGTGATACTCTCAATACTTCGCACCAATACTCGTAGTACTTTCATAAACAAAATACCCGATACTACGAGTATACGAGTACATATACTCACACTGGGAGCAGCGGGCTGCAGATAGATATCATACGTATGCAAAATATCATGAACGAGCAGCACTCACGTTTAGAGCAATCGGGCGCAAAATCCCAGCCAGAGTTACAGGTGCACGTTGCCCCGGGCCCGCACGTCCCGTGGCCGCTGCAATGGTTAGGGCATGCCGCCCTCACCACCACCAGCACGAGCAGGGCCGATAAAAGCTGAACGACAAAAACTGCCCTCCGCCAAGATTTCGCCATACCATACCGGTCTATGTACGGAACTGCAGTAAACGTCCTCAGTTAGACCGTCAACCGGAGGGGCTCCCCCTGCTGCTGCTGCACGAGGGGTGGAAGGTTCGGGAAGGCTGGGTGGGGTTGAGCTGCTCACCCCTGCGAGGGCATGGGGTGTAGGATGCAGCAGCAGCAGCAGCAGCAGCAGCAGCAGCAGCAGCAGCAGCGGATGTAGCAGTTGTAGTATCTGGTAGCTCTCCTGTTCAGCCCGCTGTGTGGTTGAGATCTTTGGAGATCTTACTTTTATCTCTGTCGCTGCTTGCTCGCTGTGGCTGCTCTGGCTTTTTGAAAAAAATGGGGGAAAACATGGGCGAAAATGAACGTAAAAAATGAAATATACCAGGTACAGTGTACTTTTGAAGTTGATTTTTGTTTTATAAACATGAATAATCGAAAAATCGAAAATCGAAAAAAAACAGGAAGAGCGAAATATTTTGTGAAACCGAAAAAAACGCGTTAGTGGAAAGTGGAACTCCCTTTTCAATTATCGAGCCACCGAGTGTGAGACCCGTGGGAACCGGCAGGGCCTCGAACTCGTCTCTCAGCCTTGCGCGGTCGGGAGAAGAATGTCGCATCGCGTGTTCATCTGCTGCTGTAAGGGTTTCTTCCGAGACGAGAACAGGTGAGGATGCTGTCGCTGGTGATGATGGAGCCGCAGGCGTGCAGGCCTTTGTTCCGATGCTTCTACGAATAGCTGAAAAATAAGGCGTGGGGTGGGGGTGTACGAGAGGGTGCCGACAAGCAGTGTCTGCCGTCTGTCTACTCACGGCAACCTCGTAGCTGTTAGCCAGCCCTTTGCTTTGACCGCAGGCGCGGGGTGGGGATTTGTTTGCCCTGACTTTGGCCACCGCTGCCTCCTGGTCCCGCGCGGTGTCTTCTCGGGCAGGCAGAGTGCCCACCAGTCTAGTCTGGAGACGGAACGTCGAATAATTCCTTTGTTTTGACTCGCGCGGGAAATGAGTAAGCTGAACACTCTGAACAACACAACAAGAGTCCGTTCCTCATCTGCTGCTGACCGCAGCAGCAGCAAGCTGACCGCAGCAGCAGCAGCAGTACCCTGCTGAGCTCTTTTGCTCTTTTGTAAGTCAACTCTCGAGGCACTCTGTCGCTCTATGTACACCCAACCCGGTCCGATTGTCGTGTGCTTGCGTAATCGCGGCAGAGCGGCAGCCAACCTGCGTGCTTCGCTGTTTTGTTGTTCTTAATTCGAGGCTCGGACCTCGGACCGTTCTCGCGGCCTGTCATCTGCTACTTACCCTACGGCCGGCCCTAGTCTGGCTCTCTTCCTGCGAAAGTACAGCAGCAGCAGCAGTAGTAGTAGCAGTAGTCGCACATCAGTACATTTAGACAACCGGTACGTATGGTACAGCAGCAGTACAGAACAGCAGTGCGACTGCTTGTACATCTATACGAGTATACGTATATAGTAGGCTACGATTTGTTATCGTCACTATATACTCGTGGTACGGATGATGCGTACGGAGTACAAACAGGTGTACGTACTATTTCTCTTTCATGCACCTGGATTGCTAGCAGGGTAGGTCTTGCCTGTCGTACGAGTATATGGCATGGTTGCATTGTCTGCTCTGCTTACTGATTACTGCACTTTTTTTTTTTTTTTTTTTGTCCATCCCATTTATTATCTTCGCACTTCCGTCTTTCTCCCTCCCTAGTCGTAACTCAGATCCGGGGTCACAAAGTGGGCTCCTCTCCCTCCTCCCCTACTACGGTTCTTGCTTTGCATTTTTATCGCGAGAAGATTTCAGCACTTTCTTCCCTCGTCAACTCTCGTCGAATTTTGCTTACCCACGCTCTGCATCGTAGTATCTATATACTGTATGTGTCGTAGTTTTGTGACCACAGAACTGGTACCTCTCTAGGATGAAGAATCGGCACGGACACTGGGTGTGTGTGTGTTCTTCACATTAAACCTTCCTTTCTACCCGTCGACATCCAGCACACCCAGTGTCCGTGCCGATTCTTCATCCTAAAAAGGTACCAGTTCTGTGGTCACAAAACTACGACACAGAGATACTACACTCAGTGCAGTAAGCAGAGCAGACAATGCAACGCCATATACGACAGGCAAGACCTACCCTGCTAGCAGTCCAGGTGCATGCAAGAGAAAAAAAGAGAAATTGTGCTGCATGTCGACGGCTAGAAAGGAAGGCTTAATGCGAAGAACACACAGACGTATATACTCTGTTCATTTTTGTGTTAATACAGCTTGAGGTGACGAATTGAACAATGCAGCTTCTGATTTGAGGCTCGTATATAACTGACCGTACTTGGTATATATTACACGTACATATTATAGACCACCAGGGCGACCCGTCTACGGATGATAGATAGGCTGGCCCAGCTCGTAGTTACACCTCATATTCGTACACGACCGCCACCTACGGCTGATAATTGATACCAGGTATAAGGTATATTAGTTTCGTCTCCTTTCCCTCCTTCCTTTGCTGGCTCCTGGTTCCGACTCCTGGCCATGCACGTCTGCGCTGTTGTTGTTGTTGTTGCCGTTGTTGCTGTTGTTGCTATTGTTGCTGCTGCTGTCCTATTGTTATTGATGCTGTTGTTGACTTGCTATTTAAGAGATGGGCTTCTGGTTCCTGATGCTGACTCCCGAGACCACGCGTGTTTTGCGTTGTTGTTGTTGTTGCTGTTGTTTGACTTGGTTATTACTGACTGTATCATAGAGATGAGCTGTACCAGGTGCTGGACGTGGAGAGGAGAGCGACGGCCGTTGAAATCAAACGGGCGTATCGCAACAAGTCCCTCCAGATGCACCCGGACAAGCTGAACCAAAGGGGGCAGGAGGTCACGGAGCAGGACCGGGCCGACTTCCAGAAGATGAAGGGAGCTTACGACGTGAGTCATGGGTCATGCACGAGTCATGGCTACCACGAGCGATAGGAGGCATGACGGCGCTGGTTTTTTGTTCTCCATGTTTGTATACGTAAATAGAACAATACCGCTGTACCAGTAGGTCGTGGAACTGGAACTGGCTGCCATCCTGGTACCCCGAACACCTTCAGACCTCTCTGTTGACATTTGCTGGGTTTTTTTTTTGCGTAACGACGGAACGCACTGTGCCAGAGTGAAAAATGAACGCAATGTGGCATCAACAACGAACAACATGCTTGTAAGTATGATCGTACTTTATTAGTAGCTGAATATTTATATCCTAATAGGTTGAAGTCAGGGGTTCGAGTCTCCGTATGGAGATTTTTATTCTCAAATGACACCAACTGCTGTCGAGAGCGCATGCTATATTAAAAAAATAAAAAATAAAAAACAACAGCTGTGAGCTCGAGGATTTCGTCGAAGCTCATATTTGCTAGCTGAGTGTAATACTATATATAGCGTGGGTAAGCACAATTCGACGAGAGTTGACGAGGGAAGAAAGTGCTGGAATCTTCCTGCGATAAAAATGCAAGGCAAGGACCGTAGTGGGGGAGGAGGGAGAAGAGCCTATACTTCGTATACTTTGTGACCCCGGATCTGAGTTACGACTACGTCGTAAGAAGTAGGAAGGAAAGAGAAAGGAAGGGCGAAGATAATAATTGGGATGGAATAAAAGAAGAAAAATACAAGAAGTTGAATTACCAATGGATATTTATATATCACTCTGTCCCGATATATAAGCACAATTTTCATGTAATATGAATATACAAAAGGTCCTTATATTTAGGGACATAGTGGTACTATTTATATACCAGGTGGGTGTGCGAGCGTTCGTCACATTAAGCCGCTCTTTCTTCTAGAATCGTACACACCCGTTGATAATTCAGCGTTGGATCCAGTTTCCGAGCTGATTTCTCCATCCCTCAAGAGTAACATATATACAAGCTCTGGGGTCACAACTACTATGTTTATCTACAGACAGAGACACAGCAGCAGCAGTAGATTTCACGTATCGAAAACATAACATTAACGTAAAGAGAGTAGATAACCCGTAAGTAAATACGTATTTACGCGCGATCGAAGTATCGCGCTAATCTTGCAAAAACGAGTTTCGACGAAGTCCTCCATCTCACACCTGTTTTGTTTTGTTTTGTTTGTTTGTTTGTTTTTGTTTTTTTTATGAATGTTGGCCCAGGCCCCAACTTGACCCCAACCCTAACCTTACCCTAGCCCCAATCCTTTGGAAGGCTCGAGGTCGTCGGCAGGCGTGGTTGGGTGCACGCACGGTTCTGCCGCGAGTTTCGGTGGCGTGTTTCCAACGATCGGCAAAAAAAACGGCCACCCGAAATGCCCAGCCTCGACCAATCGGACAGATAGTGGTGTTGTGTTCCACGTGTTTTTTTTTACAAGTAAAGTGTTGCCATTAAGGCCTCTCTCATCCCCGACTATTTGAGTTGCCTTTTTTGATATTATAGGAAGGCTTGTTTGTTTTGTATCATCCTTATTGTGCGTATAATGAGCTCAAATTGTGTAGCGTTAAGTTTGCCTCGGGTGACGGGTCCACCGGGGTCCTCCGGAGGCGCCTCCGGCGGGCCCCGCGGGCCCCCCCCCCCCCGCCCCCCCGGGGGGGGGGGGGGGGGGGGAGGGTGGCTCACTACGCCTACCCTGATTTTAGTGTTGACTGGCTTGGACCTCCACTATTACCACCCGTGAAGTCCATCCAAGGCATGCGGTACTCACAGCCCCAACGTACATACAGTCTACTGCTGTCGTACTGCCAATGGGGGGAGTATATATAAGGGGCGGGTGCTGCTGCAACTGCTTCGTAGACGCTAATTTTCCAATCTTGGACCGTATTGTAGGTGACGTAGAGAGCTGCAGGCGGTGTTGCCCTTCCTCTCGCGTTTCCAAACAACCGACGTGGAAACTTCAAATGCGTTTATACGTCCAAGGGATTGTTGCGTGGTTTTTAAGTCGGCTGCTGTCGCCCATCTCTCCCACGAAATATGGTTCCAACAATTACAATTCCAAGTTGGCAAGCTGGATGGTGATATATACAAGCACAGATGGATGATGAAAAAAAAAAACGGGACATCGCGCAGTTGAACAGGTTCACTCGGCAAGCTGGATGCAGGACGGCACGCAGCTGAAAATTCTCAACGTATAGCTAAGATCCGTCCGGCCCAGGCTCTTTTGAAACGGACGGTCGATCGGTTCCATGCAGATAGCTGTGCGCCGTCGGTAGTAATCGCGCCCCGAACGGGTTTCTATGTTTCTATGCAGTGGACCCACCCCCCCCCCCCCC
>MEHQ01004283.1:279913-310644 GCA_008828725.1 Saccharina japonica
CCCCCCCCCCCCCCCTCAGCAACCCTCTGTTGCCTATTTGCACGTCTCCCCTCCCCCCCTACCAGCTCTCACCATCACCCATTTGCTTGTGTGTTGAATAGAGTACTACTGTAACCCATTCCATGTGGCATGATTTTGTTGTTTTCACATGAAACCGTCGCCAAAAATCTAGTTCGTCGTGAAAGGACACTTTTCTTTTTTTTTCTCTTTTTTTTTGTTCTTTTTTTTTCCCATCCCATTTATTATCTTCGTCCTTCTTTTCTCTCTCCCTCTTTAGTCGTATGTAACTCAGGTACGGGGTCACTTAAGGAGGCTCTTCTCCCTCCCTCCCTCCCTCCCTCCCTCCCTCCCTCCCCACTACGGTATATACGTGCCTTTGCATTTTTTCTTTCATCGCGAGAAGATTTTCAGCACTTTCTTCCCTCGTCGACTCTCCTCGTCGAATTCCGCCCTAGACATGACGTGCCCACGCTACTACGTACGAAGGCGCTCTCAGCAACTGGTTTCTTTTTTGAGTGGAAGAATACATCAGGAACTAAAAACAAACCGAGACAAAAACAACTTGTATAATACGTGCGCTTGCGTTTGTAACTATGTATGTATGTACCGTCACATTTACGAAGTATATATTTATTTATGTTTTCCTTGCGTTTGTAACTATATATGTATGTGCGTGTTTTTTTTATATATTTACGAGTACCGTCACATATATAATATATATATATATGTTTTTTTTCCGTCCGGACCGGTGTGACAGGTGCTATCGGACCCTCAAAAACGGGAGCTATACGACCAGCTGGGAGAGACGGGCATGCTCATGATGGAGGACCCTTTTGCTGCCAAAGATGTGAGAGACACAGCAGTGTAGTGCAACCCCCCCACCCCCGATAAGGAGCGGCCAAATGTTGGAGGTGTCTCTATTAGGAGTAGGAACGGTGCTCCGTCTCGAAAGGGATGCGTGGTCAATGGTCCAATGACTAAGGCAAGCAACAAATGAGTACGCCCCCCCCCGCTCGACAGCGTGATTTTTTCACACAGCGCGGTGTGTAGGCGTCACGTGACTTGACGAGGCTTGACGTGACTTGAAGAGGCTTTTGATGACTGGACGGGACTTGGCGCGACTTGACTAGAGACCTTGGTGCCACTTGACGAGGGTTGACGGGGCTTGACGCGATGAGACGAGACGAGACTTGATGAGACTTGATGAGGCTTGTTGAGACTTGTTGAGACTTGTTGAAACCTGCTGAAACGTTGTGAGAGTTGATTGATGAGACCCGTTGGGACTTGATGAGACTTGACTATTCATATTAAATAGTCTAGACTAAGACTACGAGTAGACTAGGCTAGACTACTGTAGACTAGACTATAGACTAGACTCTAGACTAGGCTATAGACTAGACTATAGACTAGAGTAGACTTGGCTTGACTACATAGACGTTGACTAGGCTAGAGTAGCCTTTGACTTGACTTGACGAGACTTTACGACACTGGGCTTGACTCGACTCGACTAGACCAGAGGTGACTTGAATTGTCTTGACTTGACCCAACTAGACTATGAATACATAGACTATTAATAGGCTAGACTATTAATAGACTAGACTATAAATAGACTAGACTATAAATAGACTAGACTGTCACGGTTGGTTGATGACTATCGTCGTCATCACGTATCAGACTTGTACTGAGCCCGGATCCGCCCATTTGTCTATGAATACATTACTACTGCCTGTTATGTCCTTGCGGACACCATGTGCCCAAGCACGCAATGCGCTATTATACACCACCACCACCATCACCACCACCACCACAGAGATCATCGTAACCAGGACTCTTCACGGGTCAGCAACTTTTTTATTTGTCACGGGTCGGGTCGGGTCGGGTCTAATCGGGTCCCGGCAGGAGGTTTTCAAAATCTCACGGGCCGGGTCGGACCACCCTTTTACCCGATCCGACCGGACCTGACCCGCGAGATTTCACCCGATCCCCGTGAACAGCTCTGGTTGTTACTTTACCCCCCCGCGTGCGCGTGCTTTCTCGTCTTGCTGATACGCTGTATTTCTCTCCTGCCCCCGGTTTCTGGTTGTGTTGGTACTGCTGCTGTTGCTGCTGATGCTGCCGATGCTGCTGCTGCTGCTGCTGCTGCTGCTACCGCCATGGCGCTGTTGGGACTCTCCCGACAAACGATGCTGCTATATACTGCCATGGCGCTGTTGGGGCTCTCTCTCTCTCTCGACAAACAACGAACAGAACATGATCAAGAACTTTCTCCGGATGGGCACGAGGGACCGGCTGCGCCTGGTGATCTTCGTGCTCCTGTTCGTGGGCGCGGTGCTGCTGTGGCCCATCCTCTTCTGCGTCAAGGTGGACGGGGACACGTCGGCGAAGTGGGTGGCCTTGTGGACGCCGCTGTGGATATACGATGCCCTTGGTGAGATTGCCACACATGGCTTGTGCTTGGGTGGGGGGTGGGACCGGGGAAGGGGAGGGTGGTGGGGATAGTGGGGGGGGGGGGGCGTACTCTTTTTGTTGCTTGCTTAGTCATTTGGCCATTGACCACGCCATCCCTTTCGAGGACGGAGGAGGGGCGCGGGTGCGGGGGGCGTATACGGCCGTACGTGGGCCACCTACCCGCCCTTCGTTTTCAATCTACTTGCTGAGAACAGGGAGGCATGTTCTGGGGGCACGCGCAGCAAGCGTTTTCCTAAGGGTCGTGTGTTTTACGGCATGTTGTTCCATTGTTATTGTTGTGAAAAATGGGGTCCAAACAATTTGTATTTTTTAATGTATATATAGATATACAAGGGGGGCTTCGCCGCGGCGGGCTGACGCCCGCCTGCGGCTTCGCGCAATGCCCGTAACGGCGAGGAGTGAGTAGAGGTAGATTGATAGCTAGATTGATAGCTAAGATTAGGGCGAACAAAAGCGACTCTGTACTGCCAAGGGGTGTACAGTATTAATAGTACAGGACACCTATATAATGAGAAACACTTAAATCTCAACGAGGCTGGGTTTCTTGTTTATTTTGTTTTTCTTGTATTGTATATAGTCTATGTGTGTCGTTTATGTTGTTTCTAAATGCTACAGGTGTAGTATTAATAGCTTTTCTTTTCGGTAGGGGTGCCTGTATAGTGCCGGTAAGTTTGCCCGCTATAGTGCCTGTGAAATCGCTGGGCACAGGTGGGATTATGACCAGTGTAGCACTATGCGGAGTATACATTAGTGCCGGTTGCCGCTATATATAGTGCCGGTATTGCTCGCTTGCGCATATATACCAGCCAGCAATACCGGCACTATACGAGAGATACCATTTCTGTATTTCGAAGCTGTTTTTTGTGGCTCAATTTTGTCTTTTTGTCTTTTTTTTTCTTTTTCTTTTCTGGACACCCCCACGACACAGGGCTGTGGTACTTCGTCGACTTAGTGAGCATGGGCGAAATCAAGCCTCCCGAGGGCATAGAGGAAGGCTGGAAGGACCCCTCCCCCTTACCGCTCCGGGTGCTGGCGCTCGTCAAGTGGGTCCTGCTCGTATTGTTCCAGGTGTGAATCACGGGAGGCAAAACGGGGGGGATGGGGGTGGGATGGGGGGCGGGATGCATGTTTCATGCGTGCGTGCTTTTATCCCCGAATCTCCAACCCCGTATCTACCCCTTGCGGGTATCAGTCTGACAACCATTGTAAGCTCGATCTGTAGAATAATAAGTATAAGCTCGATTCAAGGAATGCAGTCGAATGGAAGCGATATGTACAGCGGCGTGCGGAAAGCGCTTGCAGGCAGCAGAAGGCTGACCGTGTCGACATTGACTGGTATCCCCCTATCCCGCGTCCCCCCTCCGCCCCGGCATTGTAGGGATGCGAGGGTCTAGGGTCATACGACTACGGCCATACATGAAAATTAAGTACACCTCTCTATCCCATACCAGGTATCCCCTTATCCCCTATCCCCTACCCGTCGTCGCAGGTCCTCTACCCCTTAACTCCCACCCTTTATCCCCTGTCCCCTTCCCCGCACGCCTCATTCCCTGTCCCCTTATTCCTTTTTCACTACGGTGGGTACCCCGAATTAAGAACGCCCAAGTTAAGAGCGTTTTGGAGTTAAAGGGCGGTCAAAACGGCTTGTCTCACCTATATACTAAAAGCTTATATATTTCTCACTACAGATAAGAGCAATATTCAGTTAAGAACGCCTGTTTCGGCTTGTCACGGGGCACCGCTCTTAAATCGGGGTACCCACTGTATCCCTCTATCCCGTACCCTCTACATCCCCTGTCCCCTCCCCTCTAATCCCCCCCTCGCCCCCCTATCCTCTAACCGTCTTATCCCCTATCCCCTATCTCCTACCCCCTTTATCCGTAACCGTTTTTCCCTGTCCCCTATATACGGCACGCGTCCTCCCCTGTCCCCTATCTCCGACTGCAGGCGGTGACATTTGTGTGTACGTCGTGCCGTGTGTTAGCTACTACTGCTGTGCGCTCGATGTCGAATCAAGGTTGTACGTACTGCCCCCACACAGATGGTTGACGCTGTTTGTTTGTTTGTTTGTTTTTGTTTTTTTGTCATGTTTGATTTCGCCGCTGCCGCCTCAGATTTTCCTGACGATGCGGCTAGACGAGTACATCACCTGGTCCTACGCGTCGGTGGGGTGGCCGCTGCTTGTCTGGATCGGGCTGCAGCTGCTCGGCCACATCTACGAGGTGAAACAAAATGACCCCAACTTTTTATCGGCTTTATGATGCATGTATATGTATCATAGATTTTTTTTTTTTGCTGTGCATGATGTTGTATGATTGATGGTGTTGATGAAGATGATGTTGGTTTTTGGTGTTGCGGTTGGTGGTGATAGTAGTGTGTATGACTGATGACTGGCGAGGTTGCTGTTGATATTGATGTTACTGATGTTGATTATATGGATGATATTGGATTTGATTATATTGATGATATTGGTGTGTTGATTGTATCGATGATTATATTGATGATTTTTGGGAAGGGTAATCGTGTTGGTGTTGATTACATCGATTACTATTTAGGAGGGTAGTGATGTTCGTATCGACGATGATGGTAGGGTTTTGTTTGGCATGCCCTCCCTCAACCAACGCCCTACGGCAAAATGGACAGTGGAAAATGAAAATGCTCTCGTGCACTCCAGCCTCCTTAACGCTCCCGTCCATGTCCGTGTCCGGGCTAAAAAATGGTTTTAGTCAGCCGAGGACTAGAACAATTCAAAACCTATTGTCCCGCCCACTCATCCCCTCCCCACTCGCTTTTGACATTGAACGCGTTCCCTTGTCCTGTCCTGTGTTGTGCTGTGTTGTGCTGTGTTGTGCTGTTATTTCCTGTCCCGTCCTGTGTTGTGTTGTGCTGTGTTGTGCTGTTATTTTCCGTCCCGTCCTGTCCTGTCCTGTTGACTATAGGCGACAAGACCTGTGCCCGTAGACCGAACGGACGAGTCAATGCTTAACGAGGAGGAGGGGGGTATCCCGCCCGACGCGGATAAGCGAGACCAGGCCATTGCCAAGCGAGCCGAAGCACGCGCGGTAAGGACAGGGGCGGGGAGAGGGATCGGGCTGCAGCTGCTCGGCCACATCTACGAGGTGAAACAAAATGACCCCAACTTTTTATCGGCTTTATGATGCATGTATATGTATCATAGATTTTTTTTTTTTGCTGTGCATGATGTTGTATGATTGATGGTGTTGATGAAGATGATGTTGGTTTTTGGTGTTGCGGTTGGTGGTGATAGTAGTGTGTATGACTGATGACTGGCGAGGTTGCTGTTGATATTGATGTTACTGATGTTGATTATATGGATGATATTGGATTTGATTATATTGATGATATTGGTGTGTTGATTGTATCGATGATTATATTGATGATTTTTGGGAAGGGTAATCGTGTTGGTGTTGATTACATCGATTACTATTTAGGAGGGTAGTGATGTTCGTATCGACGATGATGGTAGGGTTTTGTTTGGCATGCCCTCCCTCAACCAACGCCCTACGGCAAAATGGACAGTGGAAAATGAAAATGCTCTCGTGCACTCCAGCCTCCTTAACGCTCCCGTCCATGTCCGTGTCCGGGCTAAAAAATGGTTTTAGTCAGCCGAGGACTAGAACAATTCAAAACCTATTGTCCCGCCCACTCATCCCCTCCCCACTCGCTTTTGACATTGAACGCGTTCCCTTGTCCTGTCCTGTGTTGTGCTGTGTTGTGCTGTGTTGTGCTGTTATTTCCTGTCCCGTCCTGTGTTGTGTTGTGCTGTGTTGTGCTGTTATTTTCCGTCCCGTCCTGTCCTGTCCTGTTGACTATAGGCGACAAGACCTGTGCCCGTAGACCGAACGGACGAGTCAATGCTTAACGCTGTCCTGTCCTGTCCTGTCCTGTCCTGTCCTGTCCTGTCCTGTCCTGTCCTGTCCTGTCCTGTCCTGTCCTGTCCTGTCCTGTCCTGTCCTGTCCTGTCCTGTCCTGTCCTGTCCTGTCCTGTCCTGTCCTGTCCTGTCCTGTCCTGTCCTGTCCTGTCCTGTCCTGTCCTGTCCTGTCCTGTCCTGTCCTGTCCTGTCCTGTCCTGTCCTGTCCTGTCCTGTCCTGTCCTGTCCTGTCCTGTCCTGTCCTGTCCTGTCCTGTCCTGTCCTGTCCTGTCCTGTCCTGTCCTGTCCTGTCCTGTCCTGTCCTGTCCTGTCCTGTCCTGTCCTGTCCTGTCCTGTCCTGTCCTGTCCTGTCCTGTCCTGTCCTGTCCTGTCCTGTCCTGTCCTGTCCTGTCCTGTCCTGTCCTGTCCTGTCCTGTCCTGTCCTGTCCTGTCCTGTCCTGTCCTGTCCTGTCCTGTCCTGTCCTGTCCTGTCCTGTCCTGTCCTGTCCTGTCCTGTCCTGTCCTGTCCTGTCCTGTCCTGTCCTGTCCTGTCCTGTCCTGTCCTGTCCTGTCCTGTCCTGTCCTGTCCTGTCCTGTCCTGTCCTGTCCTGTCCTGTCCTGTCCTGTCCTGTCCTGTCCTGTCCTGTCCTGTCCTGTCCTGTCCTGTCCTGTCCTGTCCTGTCCTGTCCTGTCCTGTCCTGTCCTGTCCTGTCCTGTCCTGTCCTGTCCTGTCCTGTCCTGTCCTGTCCTGTCCTGTCCTGTCCTGTCCTGTCCTGTCCTGTCCTGTCCTGTCCTGTCCTGTCCTGTCCTGTCCTGTCCTGTCCTGTCCTGTCCTGTCCTGTCCTGTCCTGTCCTGTCCTGTCCTGTCCTGTCCTGTCCTGTCCTGTCCTGTCCTGTCCTGTCCTGTCCTGTCCTGTCCTGTCCTGTCCTGTCCTGTCCTGTCCTGTCCTGTCCTGTCCTGTCCTGTCCTGTCCTGTCCTGTCCTGTCCTGTCCTGTCCTGTCCTGTCCTGTCCTGTCCTGTCCTGTCCTGTCCTGTCCTGTCCTGTCCTGTCCTGTCCTGTCCTGTCCTGTCCTGTCCTGTCCTGTCCTGTCCTGTCCTGTCCTGTCCTGTCCTGTCCTGTCCTGTCCTGTCCTGTCCTGTCCTGTCCTGTCCTGTCCTGTCCTGTCCTGTCCTGTCCTGTCCTGTCCTGTCCTGCCCTGCCCTGCCCTGCCTTGTCCTGTCCTGTCCTGGCCGTCTCTTGGTGTGTTGTGTGCTTGGGTTGGTTCCAGGCGGCGTTGAAGGATTGCGTCTGGATTATTCAGCTCACATTCCTCATCATCGAGCTAGACGATAAGGTTAGTATGCTATTAATAGTGGTAACGGTAGGGAATATGGCGAGGGGGGGACGGGGGGGGTGTACTTCATTTTCATGCATGGCCGTAGTCGTATGACCATAGACCCTCGCATCCCTACAATGCCGGGACGGAGCATGTCGGGTTTTCACCAAGGGGTGGGGGGGGGTCTAATTTGTTGCTTGCCTTATGCCATTCGACCATTGACCACGCATGCATCCCTTTCGAGACGGAGTACCGTTCTTACTCCTAATAGAGACACCTCCAACACTTGGGCGCTCATTACGTCGTTTCCATATAATTGCGTAGAAACGCTTTGCTACTCTTATCCCCTTCGTGGTTCGGAGGCGGGCTATATACAAGGAGTTAAAGTATGCCTTCCTTTTTTCATCCTTCTCCTTTTTTCTCTTTCCTCCTTTTTGCCTCCTTTCTCCTTTTTTCTCTTTCCTCCTTTTTGCCTCCTTTCTCCTTTTTCGTCTTTTCTCCTTTTTTTCTCTTCCTCCTTTTCTCTTTCTCCTTTTCTCTTTCTCCTTTCCTTTTTCCCTTTTTCCTTTTTCCCTTTTCCTTTGGATTGCTTTCAATTTCTCTCGGTTGAGGCTGCAGTATGATGTACATCGTACGTACTGCGTTGTACTTGGTATTTTGTGTACTATTTTGTTATTTTTCGGAGCCTGTCCTATGACCATGGACTCTCTTTTTCACGATCAGTTCATGTCAGAACCCCACCATATTTCGTCTCCCCGATTTCAGAAAATAAATAATTAACTCAAATTTTAGTATATTACATCCACCACCCCAACCTGCCTCCCCAATTTTTATTCTTCTATCATATATATATATTAAAAAAAAAACAAAAAAAAAACAGCTGTTCCGCTTTACTACCACGTGGTAGTGTGGACTGACTGACTGTCAAACCTTTTTTGTCGAAGCTGAGCCAAGTAAAAAAAGAACACTGATTACTAATGGTCTATCTATTACGCTCTCGTAGCTGCAAGCTGTAAAAAGTCGCGCGCAGCTGACCTGATCTGCTCTCGTAGCACTACGTAGCGGTAAGAAGTGAAAAGTACACTCTGGTAAAACTAAAAACTCACAGCATCTGACCTACGTATGATACACCTGGCACTTCCTCTTGTATATGTACTTCTATACTTGTAATTGGAATTATTTTATTTATTTAAACATGTAGTCGTTTATGCTATTTTACCGAAATGTGTACTGCTGTACCAGGTAATATCATACGTATTTGTAATTATTTTTTGATGTCACAGAAATGTAAAATGCACTTTTTTTCTGATCTGTAGAATGTAATTGTAATACTAATTATATTATACTAATTACATTAGATATAGTACTATATTATACTAATTACATTAGATATAGTACAAGTATAAGCACGTTTTACAGAGAACTCTTGAGATAGATAACCATCGCCTAGATCATCATCTTTCGTTTATCACCGGGCTATGACATCCTAGAAATATAATTCCGGCATCGCCGTCGGTTTCTTTTTTTCATCTGTCCGTGTCCGTGTCCGTGTTTTTTTTTTTTTTTCCCCCCAATATGAAAACGTTTTTTTTGCAGGTTGACTGGAGTTGGTGGGTTGTGTTCCTGCCGACGTGGATCGTCCTGCTCACCCAGCTGATTAGCTATTGCGTCGACTGCTCATTGGCCAAGGGTTTGGCCGCAGGAATGCAGGGGAAGGTCGAGGAAGACCTCACGCAGGTATGATTACGGCCTCTCATTGGCCGAGGGCGGGCGGGCGGGCGGGGGGGGGCTGGACCAATGGAAACGCAGGGATGGGACCCACATGTTTGGTTAACTTAGTAACCTTAGCATCCTCTACACGCCGGTACAATAGCCGTAGTTTGTCTTGTCAGTCTTTGTTTCGCGCGGAACAACAGCATCAACCTATATAGAAAGCGCGGTTGTTACCGGCGTTTCTTTAACCGGTACCTCTCTTTCAGTCGGTTGTGTTGAGAAGAAAAAACAAAAAAAAAGTCGGGGCTTGGAGGCTAGCAACGCGAATTGTACTCTTTCGCTTGCGTTAGTTGTTACTACATGGAAGGCATGTTTGGGTAAATCTGGGTAGTTCCTGAGTGGAGGAGTACTGTCATAATAATCAGTCAAAAATAAATGGTTTGGCGAAAACAACGACACCTTTTTTTCACCCCAGGCGGACGTAAATGGCGATTGATCTACGTACAGGGTTAGGGTTTTCGATTGGCCGATGTATTCAAGTGGGCGTTATGGGTTGGGGTCAATTTATTTCAGAAGGTTTGTTTTTGATTGGTCAATGAACTTCAAAAGGAGCGTTTTGATTTGGTCTATTTTAAATATGTGCTTTTTATGGGTCAATTTATTTTGAAGAAACGTTTTGAGACAAGCTGGGCCAAGCCGAATACAGCGTAGTAGGCGGCTCGCGTACTCGTGGCGTATTGCTGGGGCGGGGGGGGGGGGGGGGGGGTACTCATGTCGTGCACGGCCGTAGTCATATGACCATAGACCCTCGCATCGCTACAATGCCGGGACGGAGCACGGTGGGTTTTCACCAACCGGGAGGGGGGGGGGGGGGCGGGGGGGGGCGTACTCATGTCGTGCACGGCCGTAGTCATATGACCATAGACCCTCGCATCGCTACAATGCCGGGACGGAGCACGGTGGGTTTTCACCAACCGGGAGGGGGGGGGGGGGGGGGGGGGGGGGGGGGGGGCATACTCGTTGGTTGCTAGCCTTGGTCATTTGACCATTGTCCATGCATCCCTTTCGAGACGGAACACCGTTCCTACCCCTAGTAGAGAGGGGTACATATTGCTTCAACAAGAAGAAAGGAGGATGTCGACCCTTTGAGCCAATTTAGTTTTTTATCATGTTCATGTGCACGTGATATTCCGGTAGAGTACCGGTACATAATACGTACCAGGCTCGGGTACGTAAACACTACAGTAATATATACCTGGTGTATGTATATTTTTGTATTTCTACTGACTACGATACATCAACATATTTTTCATTTGTCTTTATCTTTTGCCTCAGGAGTACTCGTACCAGTCCTTTTTTGTTTGTTCTTTTTTAATAGTATCAATAGATCAATGTTGCATCCAGATCTCTTTTTTTTTCTTCTTTTCCCCCCCCGTTGTTTCGACTATTACACTGACTATACGGGGTGGGCTAATGTAGTAAACAGGAGCTACGGTACACGCAAACACCTATAATATCCACCTATTTTTACCAACAACATTTGGTCCTATTTACTATGGCCCTCCGCAATAGTATCAATATATCAATGTTGGCATTCACATCTCTTTTGTTATGATAGGAGGAGAAGACGAGGATGATGGCCGCGTCCCAGCTGTTCGCGAACGCCATGACGTCCTGCTGCTGCTGGAGCTTCACGTTTGTGACGGTGGTGCTCGCGGTGAACGCGATGGCAGGGGCGGACTACTCGGCCTTCGTCATATTCATCCCGCAGTTCTCCGTGGCCGGCATCCTGGTGTGCTGCATGACCTGCTTTATTTGCTGCGTCAGGGCTCCCGGTGACGATGAGACTGGTGAGCACTCACTTTTTTCGTTTTCGTTTTTTCGTTTGTTTTTAGCTGTCGTTTTTTGTTGTTTTTTTTTTGCTTCTATTACGAGTACTATTTTTGTGTTTTTGTGTTTTTGTTTTTTTTACTCTTCGTTTAGGATGTTTTGTTGTTTGAATGGTTGATTTAGTTGTTGTTTTTTAGGTAGTCCCTACACTGCTACCTACTGGTATACAAGGTTCCCCTCCGGGACGTGCCTAGGGGAGTGGCGCAAGGACAAATCGAGAAGCTACGTATTAATGGTCGTATATACACTACACTAAAACTGAATTCAATTTCGGACCCTAAAGGACGTCATCATCACCACCAGCTACGTACGGTAGGTACTACACACCTCTCTTGTCCGCAAACATACCGAACGTTTATTACTACTATTTATGTACAAACGGTCCTTATTTTTTCGGACAGAATGGTACCAGGTAATTACCAGGTAATAAGAATTCATGTACAGCAGTACAGTACTTCCCTTTAGATAGACCACGAATACGTAAACTTCGTGCAACAGTAGTTACGTACTCAGACTATTTTTATTTATTACTACTGCGTATACTCAGTGGCATATGATACCCACGATTACCCTACCTCACACGACCCCCCCCCCCCCCCCCCCCGCCGCTACCTAGTATACCGACCTCTACGCAACTTTAGATGGAAAACCCAATTTCGAACAGAGGAGGGATCACCGCGCCCCAACACGTAGAAACCTCCTACGGCACTATACCACCCCCCGGCCGGTAACCTCGGGGGGGGCAGGGGGGCGGAAAGGGGGGGCCAACTTTTCTTCATCCCCGCCCGAGCAACTCGCGCCCCTCGCTGCCGGCGGTTATCCGCGATGCCGCTACACCGCACCGGTAAGATCTACTGCTTGCTGTGGGGGCCGCGGGGGCGGGGACTGGCGGGGCGTGGGGGCCTCGGAGGGCGGGTGTAAATCTGGAGGCTGTGCGGCGACTGCAGCCCGTGCTAGCGTCGACTCCTGCTTCCGAGAAACCAGCGTGACGGAGGCATGACTAAAGGGGGGTTGCGCCTGGTGGGGTTTGGCGTGTGATGGGGCGGGGGAGGAGCGCATGGCCTGAGAAGTGGGAGGCGGGGGGGGGGGGGGGGGGGCGCGCGTACTTCATTTTCATGCATGCCGTAGTCGTATGAGCTCGTGTCGTGCATGGCCGTAGTCGTTATGCCAATAGAAACCCTCGCCCACTCTCCCCCTACCCTAATGCCGAGACGGAGCACGTTGGGTATTTTACCAACCGGCAGGCATCTTGTTTGCTTGCACCCAAGCTTTTTGCGAACGCAAACGTGAGGTGTTGGGCGATTCCGCATGATTAGGTGGTGCTCGCTGCGGGTGGGTCTTGACTCATGTGCTTTCCGTGCACGGCCGTATCGTTACGACCACAGACCCTCGCATCCTTACATTATGCCCGGACGGAGCACGTTGGGTTTTTCACCACACAGGCAGACATTTCTTGCCACCAAGCCGCGAAGTGCGTTGAGAGTATTGCGGCGAGTCGCATGGAGGGTGAAGCTGCATCCTGCTAACAACGCCTGCGTGAACGTACTTTGCATTATGGGGGAGCGCGGGGGGGGGGGTAGGCTGATGCTGCTTGCCTGCTGCCCTCCTCTACTGGCGTGCGTTTGTTGTTGCAGCGGTGTGAGGGGGGCGGCAGGAGGAAGATGAGCGCGGAGGGAAAGGGGGCGAGGGCGGGGGGGGGGGGGGGGGGGGCGGGTACTTTCATTTTCATTGCATTGCCGTCAGTCGTATGATCTCAGTGTCGTGGCATGGCCGTAGTCGTATGGCCAATAGAAAACCCTCGCACTCTCCCCCTACCCTAATGCCGAGATCGGAGACTGTTGGTGTTATTTTACCACTCGGGCAAGGCATCTTGTTTTGCTTGCCACCCAAGCTTTTTGCGAACGCGAAACGTGCAGTGTTGGGCGATGTCCGCAATGATAGGTGGTGCTCGGCTGGGGGGTGATCATGTCTGTGCACGCGCCGTATCGTTACGACCACAGACCTCGCGATCCCTTACATATGCCGCGGACTGGCAGCACGTTGGGTTTTCACCACACCAGTGCAGACATTTCTTGCCCACCAAGCGCTGAAGTGCCGTTTGAGGTATTGCGGCGCAGTCGCATGGAGGAGTGAAGCTGCATCCTGCTAAGCAACGCCTGTGAAAACGTACTTGCATTATGGGGGAGGCGCGAGGGGGGGGGGTAGGCTGACTGCTGCTTGCCTGCTGCTCCTCCTACTGCGTGCTTCGTTTGTTGAGCGGGGGGGGAGCGGGGGGGGGCGGCAGGGCCAGAAGATGAAGGCGGATGCGGAAAGGCGGGGGGGGGGGAGGAATAAAAAGTGACAATGGAAACGAAACGAAACTGGCTTGAACCGTTTTACGTAAAAGAGTTTTCGTTTTTTTGTTTCGGACGACGTGGAAAGGTTGGTGTTACCGATCGTTTTTTTTTCTTCTTCCTGTTTTTTTTTTTTTCTTTTTGTGTTTTACTACTGTACGTAGCTCTTTTTTTTCTTGGTTATTTTGCGCCGGGGTGGTGGGTGACTCGGGGTGGTGGGAGTAACACTTTGACCCGGTAAGTAAAGCATTCGACTCTGCCTGCCGAGAGGTGGTTGAAAGCGAGCGCGCGCGATGGTTTTATCCGAGCGCATGTTTTTTTACTGGAGCGCTTCGTTTTGTTCCTTGATTCACTGCCGCTTTGCGCAGGGTAAATTGGGGGGTGGCCCCGCGCATGTAGGGGGTAGCCCACATGGGGGGGGGGGGGTCCCGTGTAGCCACTGCACCACCTTTTGTGTTGTTGGGGTAGGCAGCAGGTTGGAGCATGGTTGGGGCGCTCGTACGGCAGACAAGCGATACATACATATACAGCATACATGCATTCATGATATACATACCTGGTGGTAACCGGGTACCAGAGTACATCCATACACACCGTACGTACGTAGTAGGTAGGAGCTTTTCGAAGTGGTTGAATAGTGTCTTGTCTTGCCTTGCCTTTGCCTTGCCTTTGCTTTTGCCCTTGCCTTGCTTTCGCCTTGCTTTTGCCATGCCTTGCTTTGCCTTGCTTTTGCCTTGCTTTGCCTTGCCTTGCCTTGCCTTGCCTTGCTTTGCCTTGCTTTGCCTTGCTTTTGCCTTGCTTTTGCCTTGCTTTTGCCTTGCCTTGCCTTGCTTTGCCTTGCCTTGCCTAGCCTAGCCTTTGGCTAGCCTAGCCTAGCCTAGCCTAGCCTAGCCTAGCCGGGCGCCGTACATACTTTCAATGCCCCGAATCCTGCAAGGGGTCAAACATGCTACTCATAGCATTGGAGATCGGTCTTTTGGGGCGTGTCAAGCCCTGTGTTGACCTTTCTATAGTAGTTTTAGTGCAGGGGGCGGTCAGTCAAGCGGTCAAACCTACGTCTCCTGTCAAGCCCTCTGTTGACCTTACTATAGTAGTTTTAGTGTAGGGGCGGTCAGTTAAGCGGTCAAATCCCCGTCTCCCGTCAAGCCCTCTGTTGACCTTTCTATAGTAGTTTTAGTGTCGAGGCGGTCAGTCAAGCGGTCAAATCCCCGTCTCTCCCGTCAAGCCCTCTGTTGACCTTTCTATAGTAGTTTTAGTGTCGAGGCGGTCAGTCAAGCGGTAAAATCCCCGTCTCTCCCGTCAAGCCCTCTGTTGGGGGGGGGGGTCCCGTGTAGCCACTGCACCACCTTTTGTGTTGTTGGGGTAGGCAGCAGGTTGGAGCATGGTTGGGGCGCTCGTACGGCAGACAAGCGATACATACATATACAGCATACATGCATTCATGATATACATACCTGGTGGTAACCGGGTACCAGAGTACATCCATACACCGTACGTACGTAGTAGGTAGGAGCTTTTCGAAGTGGTTGAATAGTGTCTTGTCTTGCCTTGCCTTTGCCTTGCCTTTGCTTTTGCCCTTGCCTTGCTTTCGCCTTGCTTTTGCCATGCCTTGCTTTGCCTTGCTTTTGCCTTGCTTTGCCTTGCCTTGCCTTGCCTTGCCTTGCTTTGCCTTGCTTTGCCTTGCTTTCGCCTTGCTTTTGCCTTGCTTTTGCCTTGCCTTGCCTTGCTTTGCCTTGCCTTGCCTAGCCTAGCCTTTGGCTAGCCTAGCCTAGCCTAGCCTAGCCTAGCCTAGCCGGGCGCCGTACATACTTTCAATGCCCCGAATCCTGCAAGGGGTCAAACATGCTACTCATAGCATTGGAGATCGGTCTTTTGGGGCGTGTCAAGCCCTGTGTTGACCTTTCTATAGTAGTTTTAGTGCAGGGGGCGGTCAGTCAAGCGGTCAAACCTACGTCTCCTGTCAAGCCCTCTGTTGACCTTACTATAGTAGTTTTAGTGAAGGGGCGGTCAGTTAAGCGGTCAAATCCCCGTCTCCCGTCAAGCCCTCTGTTGACCTTTCTATAGTAGTTTTAGTGTCGAGGCGGTCAGTCAAGCGGTCAAATCCCCGTCTCTCCCCCCCCCCATTCCCCTTACCCAACCCTTCCCGACATAAATCTCACTTCCTGCATCTTCCGTTCCCTGTTACGTCGTAGGAGATACACACGAAAAAAAAACAAACTTGATTTTAGACCTCTGATTCTTGAGAACCGTGGGTACTCGGGGGCGAAATTTCCTGGAAAATTCGGCACTACAATTAATAGCCCCCAAAACAAGCTCAGGGGGCCAGCCAACCCCTTCTCAAAAACACGAAAGACTACGAGCAGGCTTACATAGCTACGTACACGTGTCAACGGATATGGTACGCCAGCTCGCTCTTCCATGAAGAATACGTGTCCACCCACCACCCACACCCAGCCAGCCAGCCAGCCAGCCAGCCAGCCAGCCAGCGTTGGCAAAATACGAGGTGCATCGGCAAGAAATGTAAACGAGAGGTCATCACTCAGAGCATTGGGAAACACGAGGCGTATCGTCGGCAACATATATAAACGAGGTATAGGCCATCATGTGGGGGGCGGGGGCGCACATGAATGAAACAAAAAAAAATCGCCCGAGACGACACAGCTGGGCGCGGCACCCTATACCCCCCCCCCCCACCCGCAGCACGAGCAGCACCGCGACGCACGAGCAGCAACGACCTTTTTTTTTTTTTCAAGATGGACCCACCCAAAATCAGGATTACGTACAGGGCGCTAGCTAGGGTACACTACCGGGGAAAAAACGCCAGACTTGCTTGCGATCGGACGAAATGCCCGAAGCACGCAGAAAGAAGAGAATATAGATACTATACCTACTACTGTTAAGAACGACTTGCCTTGATATATAAAGAATGTGAGAACGGAGCACACTGCAAAAACCATGAAGAAAGAGGCAGAAAAACAGGACACAAAAAAACGCAAAACAGAAAAATATATAGAGTACACAAGCGTGCTCCGGCAACAGCAACTCGACACCAATATAATAATAAACTAATATATAACAAAAAAACTCAATTATCTTCGCTTTTATCGTTTTTCCCTTCCCCCCCTCTCATAGTATCCGGTTTTGGTCACCTCTCTCTGTACGACAAAAACGGTGCACACCACCTTACACCAGGATGCTCCCTCCCCCCCCCCCCCCCCCCCCCCCCCCCCCCCCCCCCCCCCCCCACCACCTCCCCTCCTTATCTGTCCCCTCTCCCCGTGTGTTTATGGCCTTTCCGAAACGGAGCTGGGCGCACGACCATCGCAAGGGTGACTGACTGACCCCAGCACTCTGAATTAAACCATACCCCGAAGCTGGAGACCGCGGTTTGACCCCCCTGACTGACCGCCCTCACACTAAAATTAGTATAGTAAAGGCGGGGGGAGGGGGTAAACAAAAACTCCGTGTATTCGTACGTATTGTATATACGTACGGGTGAGTTACAAAAATCAGTCCGATCGTAAAAATAAAATGAGCGCAGAGCAAGCATTGAATAGACACCCCACCTACTGCTGCTTCTGCTGCTTGTTGTTGTTAGCTTCTCCGACAAATGCAACTATTTGATTAAGTATTATTATTATTATTATTCCATTGATTGTTGGCCATCTGACCAGCTCTTATTTCAATCCTACCATTCACATATACTTATCATCGTACGTAGTGTCGTCATGTCATGGTATTCATGGTACCCCCGTTTCTCCTCTATTGTTGAGATGGCGTATTTTTGATAGAAACACACCAAGAGAGCAAAAACTAGTATTAGTTGCTCGCTGCCCGCCCGTTCCCAGCATTCTCTCTGATCACAGGGAAAAAACCAGAGCGGCAATGATGATATTCATACGAGTAGTAAAATATCATAAAAACATCAATCTCAATCTTGTGAGTGACTGAGTGCGTCTCGTCTCAACCTCTCTGCTTCCGGTAGTAGGGTTAGCCCCATGCCGCACACACACACTTGTTAACCTTGTACCTAACCTGATCCAGGGTAGGAGTACCTTAACATATGGCGTCGACGGCAGGCCAGGGAAGTAAGACTCGCCCAGTCGTTCTAACAGAAGTCTTTCCCTGGGTGCAATATGTGGTGTACCTATAAATGGCCCAAAAGGCGTAGGTATACCCATTTTTAGGCTTTCTTCGACAGGTAGTACCGTAATATATGGCGTCGTCGGCGGGATTAGTACCGTAAGCAAAGACTACTACTACGTACTGTTATAAGGCTTAGATTGGGTAGGCAATCGGTTAACCTTTTACCAGTAGCCCAACGGACTAATGCCTTAACAGTACCGCAACTATTGCAACTACAGCAGCAGTAGTAAGAGCAACGATTGCAAGTTGCAAGTGTTTGTTGCATATCACTGCAGAGTATTGCAACTATATATTATTTTTACTTCGTACAGGGGTACTGCAATTATCGGTATTATATAGGTCCTGCAATTATCGTGACGTCCGCGTCGACTGCTATTAATACTACTATAATATTGCGACAACTGCAACTAACTATACTACAAGCATTGCAACTATAAAAAAACAATTATTATTGCAAATACTATTGTTGTTATGTGAATTGTACAACAACTAATTGCAAGCTTATATTGCAACTACTGCAACTACAGCAGTAGCAGTACATACAGTAGTGCAACTAGCAACTACAGTGTGAAAAACAGCCATTACTGCTACTGCAAAAATCCTCTGCCGTACGAGTAATAGTAGTGCGTGGTACAGCAAAAAAAACAATTGCAAGTTTATTGTGACTACTACTGCTGTACTGCATCTACTGCGACGACTGCACCAGCCAGGCTTAACAAACTACCGCGACGCATTGCAACCACCACTGCATCCATTGCTAATGGAGCCGCCCATTGCTAATGGAGCTGCCGCGTGCGTCCTTCGATGGGCGTGGCATATGACATGGTATGGCATGGCATGGTATGACGGCGGTACGATACAATATGGTTCCACATACGGTAATCACGTGGTACGATATCATATGGTACGGCATATGGTATGGCATGACATGGCATGGCTTGGCAAGCAACCACGCTGAAACAACAGCGCCACACTACGAGCACCGATACTAAAAAGCAAAAAAAGGAAAACACGTCGCGAAACAAAAAAAAGGGGCTGAGGGTACATGGAGAATATATACGTCGATACGGGGAGCGGGGGGGGGGGGGGGGGGGGAAACACCAAGCAAGCGAGGGTTATACACCGAAAAAAACAAAAAAAAAAAAAAAGGGGCTGGGGGGACAGGGAAAAAATATACGGCGATACGGGGGGGGGGGGGGGAAACACCAAGCAAGCGAGGGTTATACACCGAAAAAAACAAAAAAAAAAAAAAAGGGGCTGGGGGGACAGGGAAAAAATATACGGCGATACGGGGGGGGGGGGGGGAAACACCAAGCAAGCGAGGGTTATACACCGAAAAAAACAAAAAAAAAAAAAAAGGGGCTGGGGGGACAGGGAAAAAATATACGGCGATACGGGGGGGGGGGGGGGGGGGGGGTAAACACCAAGCAAGCGAGGTTTATACACCGAAAAAAACAAAACACAAACCCACGAGACAGCAACACGCAGTCTCTGCACGATGCATATACCAGAGTGTAGTAGTGGCGGTATTATACCGTAACACATAGCAGCAGTGCGTACGTCGCCTGAAAAAACGAAAAAAAAAACACTATGAAATCTTGTGGAAAAAAACTGTTTTGAAAAAAAAATATCCGGGCCTTCTGCAGCATTACAAAACAAGGATAAGGGAGGTTTTGGTGGCGCTCATATCCGTTCAGGCTCAGGCGAAAGAATAAGGCCAGTACACAAAAAACAAAAAAAGCTACCTTCGTACAAAAAAAAAAAAAAAAACGAAAACGAAAACAAGGCAGCAAACTTACCACAAAACAAAACAAAGAATCTACGTCGGAATCTATTTTGGGGAACGTTTTATGAGTAATCAATGTTGAAGCTCATGCTGCTGCAACTGCACATTTATCGAATGGCAAACGCATAAAAAAAAAGGAATCACCCGGAAAACACAGCAGCAGCGGCAGCAGCAACAACAACTACAGCACCAAAAACATTGCATAACACTTTTTTTTTATGACTCCGCCACCCAAGAGGGGATGGATCTTCGTCGACCCCCCCCCCTCGTCTTGCTTCTATCCCCCTCCCTCCTCCCTTCCCAGTAGCCAGGAAACCCCTTGAGGTTACCGTACACTGTAATCAAGATAATAATATAACAACACCCCCTGGGACGATTTTCAGAGCCGAATTTCTCCCAAATCTGCCTTAGAGGGGCCACGGCTTAGACGGGCACGCGCACAACGAACATGGTGGCGTTGGGAAGTTCTATAAATAGTCGATATCGCGTCGCTCGGTGTCTACCCTCCTCTACCCCTTGTCGAGAAAGCCAACTTGGAAACCCTGTCGAGGGGGTGTGTTACCTTATCACCCCCCGGTGATATGCGGCATTCATACCTGCCGCAAAATAGGTACGAGCCTCTCTGTATCAGGGGTGGTAAAACACCTGGTACCGCAGCTGCACAGTAATGGTCCCTCTGCGATAGTGCCGGTATATATGCACCAGCCAATAATACCGGCACTATATAGCGGCAACCGGCACTAACTACTCCGCACACTATGTACCACACTGGTGAATCCCATCTGTGCCAAACGATTCCGCAGGCACTATAGCGGGCAACCTTACCGGCACTATAGAGGGACCACGGCTACTACTCTACCCCGTTAGCGTTGAACGTGAATAGCCGTACTGCTAGTGATTCTAGTGACAGGCCAAGCACCACCACCATCACCACCACCACCACCACCACCACCAGTGCTACACTGCAACCCATCACCATCACCACGATCGAGTTAAAATCGAACCACAAGGCACAGATAGTTAGACGTGGAAATGCGCTGACCCTTTAAGCTATGATTTGCTGTGCTTTTACTTCTCCGCAGCAGCAATTTAAAAAAAAAACACACACACACACCACCACTACCACGACCACTACCTTAGCCCTTTTAAAACCGCATTCACATTTTTGGGGACAAACTACTTGGATTTAGGGTGGTATACTATTTCCAGTAGTAAAAGGGTTCATAGCCAAGCTTCCAACGACTCCACCCCACCCCCCTCCCCTCCCCAAACACGCACAACGCAAGTTTCACCGCCAGAGAGAAGAAAACCTCAGATGGATGAACACGGTTATGTGTATATATGACACTCGTATACGAAGTACAGATCGAGGTGTCTTTCGATCGATCAGACTAATCCAGTGTGACGGAAATTACCTCATTTTCCCTCTACTTTCTGTTGCGCGTGGGGACCGAGTACCGCGGCCAAATATCAAGGGGAGACCAACGGCCAACGAGCGGGAAATAAAACGAATTGCGAAAGCGAGGAATATTTAATAAGAGGTGAGAAGCAGCAATGCGCACATGCTTGTTGCACGCCTACTACGCCCGGCGGCGGCGGTGCACAAAAAACAAATGCAAGCACCTAAAAGCAAACAGACGAAAAAAAAATGGGGGGGGACAAAAAACAAGCAAACTCGTACATACGTACACGCACAAAAAAAAGGGAAAAAACAAAAACAAAAAATAGGAGAGAAAAAAAAAACAATGTAACTGAAGAACATCAAAACATATTTACCCGCCCCCCCCCCTAAAAAAAAAAAAATGCTGCGGCGTGTGGCTGCAGTAGCCGCGGTTCTAACCAAAGTGTAACCTAACCTAACCGCAGGAAATCGAAAATACACGACAATGCAGGAGATAAAAACATCAAGCACACGACGCGACGCCATGCAGAGAACACATACACACCGAGGGTACGGCTGCTCTCTACGCGCAAGGTCAATCAAGGTCGAAGGCTTGGTCGCCGCAAAGTTCATGTACATTACCGCTACTTCCACCAACACCACCACCACCACCACTACCACCACCGTCACCACCCCTACAAAGCAGCTGGGGCAACAGCTGCGTTCATTTACTGCATTTTAGAGGGGAGACATAAAACAAAAACGTGGGAAAAAGAAACAAAACACACACGAGCAAGCACACATCAATTGGATAAAAGTTGAGCCAAGTACGGGTACACAACGAGTGCCATTTTTCTCTCTGTCATGGCCGACATGCCTGAGACTGGACAAGAAACACGACAGACTGGACTCCACATCGAAACTGAAGCGCACGCGGCGGCAGTCACAAGCGACTCTTTAAAAAAAATAGAAAAAAATCTGGGGTTATATACCCTGTCGAGCAAACAGGACGAGCGAACAAGGTATCAATCACTAAGTCAATCAATTGATCAACCAACCAATCAATCAATTAATCAACCAATCAACCAATCAATAAATTAACCAATCAACCAAACAATTAACCAATCAATCAACCAATCGATCAATCAGCCAATCAATCAATCAATCAATCAGCCAATAAATCAATCAATCAATCACTCAATCAATCAGTCAATCAGTCAATCAGTCAATCAATCGATCGATTAAGCAATCCACCAATCAATCAATAAACCAATCAACCAACTAATCAATCAATCAATCAACCAACCAACCAATCAATCAATTAACCAATCAATCAATCAATCAATCAATCAATCAATCAATCAACCAACCAACCAATCAATCAATCAACCAATCAATCAGCCAATCGACCAGTCAATCAATCAACCAACCAATCAATCAATCAGTCAATCAATCAGTCAATCGATCGAACGATTAAGCAATCAACCAATCAATCAATAAACCAAGCAACCAATCAAAAGGCAATCAATCAATCAACCATCCAATCAATCAACCAACCAATCAATCAACCAATCAATCAATCAGTTAATCAATCAATCAATCGATCGATCAACCAATCAACCAATCAACAAATCAAAAGGCAACCAATCAATCAATCAATCGATCAATCAACCAACCAATCAAGCACCCGTTCATTCAATGAAGCAAAGCTCGACGAGGCCCAAGAGCCTGCACAGCAAGGTGCTCCGTACGCCCACCGCGCCCTCCGCCGTAATCGACGGTTTCACGCCAGTTACCAACCGGCACAAGTAACTGCCGCCAATGCCACCGCATCGAGCAAGAGACGGTGCCAACCAAAACACGATTATTTCTCACTCACTCTCCCCAGCCAACAGATGTACCAAGGCAAGGCAACGCAATGCAAGACGAAGCAAGGCAAGGCAAGGCAAGGCAAGGCAAGGCAAGGCAAGGCAAGGCAAGGCAAGGCAAGGCAAGGCCAGGCAAGCCGAGCTAAGCCGAGCCAAGCCAAGCCAAGCCAAGCCAAGCCAAGCCAAGCCAAGCCAAGCCTAGCCAAGCCAAGCCAAGCCAAGCCAAGCCAAGCCAAGCCAAGCCAAGCCAAGCCAAGCCAAGCCAAGCCAAGCCAAGCCAAGCCAAGCCAAGCCAAGCCAAGCCAAGCCAAGCCAAGCCAAGCCAAGCCAAGCCAAGCCAAGCCAAGCCAAGCCAAGCCAAGCCTAGCCTAGCCAACACGCCTATCTATCTCGCCACTACGGGTGGCTTAAGTGTCGTTGGCGGCGGCGGCGGCGGCGGCGGCGGCAGGGCTATGACGTAGGCGGCGAGGGCGGGGCTATGAGATAGGGGTCGTCCGGAACGGTAATTCCAAAGTAGCGACATCTCCGCTTGAACTCCATAACCGCTCGTGCGTACAGCATCACGTCCTTCTTATTGGCATGCTCGATCACTCTGGCCACATAGGAGGGAGGGAAAAGGGGAGGCGGGAAGGATGAAGGGAGGGGATGGCGTTCCTCTGTCGGGGGGAGGGGGAGGGCGAGATGGGAAGGGGGCCGAGGAAATGGGAAGATGGAGGGGAAGGGGGGGGGTGGGGGGGGGGGGGGCGTACTCATTTGTTGCTTGCCTTTAGTCATTTGACCATTGACACGCATCCCTTTCGAGACGGAGCACCGTTCCTACTCCTAATAGGACACCTCCAACATTTGGGCGCTCATTACGTTGTTTTCATATAATTACAGAGAAACCTTTTGCTAATCTTATCCCCTTCCTGCTTCGCCGCCTGTGGCCCACATCTATTCTCCTAAGATAGCCATCGTTTTCGCTACTATTTAGTGTACCAAACTGCTCCATGTCACACTCGTCTAATTTCCTCATCTCCTCCTCTAGCACATCCCTTTCCTCCTTGTACCTTTCACATTCTCCCACTATGTGAACTCTACTCTCTATGGCTTTGCCACATGGGCAGCATCTGTGCCTCTACTTCTCCTTCCTCCGGCTTGGTATACCTCCTTCTTCTTTCTGGCAGGTCAGGTCCCTACACGAAATCGCAGTTTTCAGCTTTTTCCGGCGAAGTCCATTGGGCCGTGCAGATACCTTTTCATTTATATTCCTTCTCTCAACCCCCGTACATCTCTAAGTGTTCTTCCCCTTCCACCTTCTTTCTCATGCTAGCCTTTCCCTTCTTTCATCCTTTCTTTCACTTCTGTCTTGTATCCGCTAAATTTCTCTATGGCGCGCGTCTCTTTTTGGTTTCCTATTTCCTTCCATACTTCTTCGACTACGCTATCCCACCTTATTCCAGCTCGCCCTTTGGTTACTTTCTCCCATACAGCTTTATCGGCTATGGCTGGCAACCTCTTATTTGGCATGTTCTTTACTTTATATTGCCCATTTCAACTTTACGCACGTCTCTATTTGTCTTAAGTGGGTACATTCCCAGTTCTGTCTCCAATACTGTATTACTCGTCGTACTTGAGCATCCTAGTACTTTTTTTAGCTGCTTGTCATCTGTTACTGTTTCCAGCTGTTTTACGACGCTTCGCATTCCCTTCCCATACTTCTCCTGCAATATTCTAGCTTTGGTTACAATCACATTCATCAGTATTACATCTCTTAATTCTAGTGTCAAGTGGGAGTCTGTTAGGACTGCTTCCATCTTGCCTACGTGTGCCTTACCCTTGCCTATTTTTTATTTATGTGTGCATCCCAAAGAGCAATCTTTTGAGATATTCTTACGCCAAGGTACGTATACTGGTCTACGATCGGTAAATTCATCTCTCCCCACTTCCACTTACAGTTACCGGATCTCCTTATCTTCGTTACATACAACTACTGCGCACTTTTTTACGTTCGCCGTCACTCTCCACTTTCCTGGTGTACTCGATTGCCTTCTCTATTTGTTTCTGCGCAGTCCTTCGGGTGTTCTGATATGCAAACGAAATCATCAGCAACATCAATCCCGACACCGTATCTTCCCCCACCGTGACTCCCTGCGATGCTGTTCTACTGCTTTCTATCATGTCATTAATGATATACCTTGAATAGGTTAGTGATAGCTAGGTGATAGCGTACATCCCTGGGCAACTCCCTGTAGATATCAACGTACTTCGATATTTCCCCGTCAACATCACAGCACTTCTCGCACATTTCGTCATCTTCTTCATCATTCTCCACAATCTTTCCTCTCTATCCCTATTTCCACAACTTTTTCCACAGCCCATTTTCCATACTGTATCGTAGGCTTCTGTACATCTAAAAAGAAACAGTACGTTGTTAGCCCGCGTCTTTCCTGCTTGGATTTTCTTACTTAATGTGTGTGGGGGGGGGGGGTGAGGAGGGAGGAGGGGGGGGGGAGGGAGGGAGGGAGGAGGCAGGGAGAGAAGGAGGGACGTTAAAACACAGTAACCGGATGAATGTTGTTGCAATTAGGGGGGTGGGCGAGGCTGAGGAGGAGGAGGGAGGAGAGAAAGCATCGCTATTATTCATGCGGACCAAGACTCCAAAAACGTCAAAAACGACATTTATTTTTTAAAGCCGAGAGCTGACTCTTCTTCTGCTGCTGCTGCCACCATACCAGAAATATAGAGGGGGGGGGGGAAGGAGGGCGGAGGGGGGGGGAGGGAGGGAGGGAGGAGGGAGGGAGAGAAGGAGAAAGGAGGGAGGGAGGGAGGGAGGGAGGGAGGGGGGGAGGGGGGGGAGAACGGAGCGACAGAGGGAGGGCAGAGAGGAGGGAGGTGGTGGGTGGAGTGAGGGAGGGAGAACGGGCGGACAGAAGGGAGGGGGGGAGGGAAGGGAGGACGGGCGCGCGCGAAATATCTCGGTCTCACCTTCGGACCTCAGGGTCTTCTGCTTGCCGCCCGGCCTGTTCCTCTATGGCAGCGTTAGGCCCCACCAAAAGCAGCTCCTGGGTTGATGGAAGTGGTGGCGGCGGGTCGATCCAACGATGGAGGATTTGAGTCAGTGAAGGCACGAGACTAGGGGGGGGGGTGTACTTCATTTTCATGCATGGCCGTAGTCGTATGACCATAGACCCTCGCCATGGGGGGGGGGGGGGACGAAAAAGAGGCGTCATTTTTCAAACGTTTAAGACAACTGCAAAAACAACATTCCATGCTGTTTCCAAATTATTTGATATTCCATACTGTTTCCAAATGATTTGTCTCTGTAAAACCAGGGCCGTTCGTGTAGGGTGGAACACCTAACTCGACCCGACCCGACCCGACCCGACCCAACGCGACGCGACGCGACTCGACCCGTGAGGTTTCGAATACCTCGTGACCCGACCGGACCCGACCTGTTAGGTTTTGAAGATCTCGTGACGTCATGACCCGTGAACAGCCGTGCGAAAATCGTGGGGCGCCGTTCTCAAGTGTTTTGTTTTTTTTTCAAAATAATGTCGGTCGGTCAGTTAATCGAGCTACATCTACTTACTATATTATACCGGGCGCACCGTGGGTCTCGAGCGATCCGTCCTATCGCCCACCGAAAAACCGTTAAAAACAAATCGACCTCTAACTGACCAATAGTAAAATTGGTCTGCATTTTTTTCGTCTTTCATCTGATTGATTTTGTTTTTACGTCCAGCTCCCGCCGTGACGGCGTTTTGTTCGTCGCCCTCAAAAACAAACCAACGAACCTACCAACCCACAAACGGGAAAACAAAAAACAAAACAAAACAAAACATGCCAACTATCTGGCCAACAAACGATACGTACGTAGGGGGCGGAGGGTGTACTCATGCCATGCATGGCCGTAGTCGCTATGACCATAGACCCTCACACTCACACCCTACAATGCTGGGACGGAGCACGTCGGGTTTTCACCTATGCCACAGCAGGCATTGCTTGCACCAAGCGCGGCGCGGGGGGGGGGGGGGGGGGGGGTGGGAGGGGGTGGGGGGTAGTACTCACGCTAGCGCTTTCAGGGGAGGGGTCGAGGTCAACCGAGTCCGCCAATTCAGCGCCCAGAGTCGTCCTCAGGAGCTCCGTAGACTGCCGCCACAGCTCCCAAACGCCGAAGAACTGAAACGGTCACAACAGAAGCGCGGCGAAACGTAGCGAAAAAAAAAAAAAAAACGGTCACAACAAAAGCGTGGCGAAACATAACAAACAGAAAAATAAAACGGTCACAATAATAGCGGCGAAGCGAAAACAAACCAACAAAAAGTTATGGAGATAATCCGTAATTTTCTACAACACCAAAATACCCTGGTAAAAATCTAAGATACACGGCACTCTTTACTCTTCTGGTGACCAAAGGCAGGGCGGCAAAATAAACGGTACTGCTGAAACACGAGCATTGAAACGGTGCGAGCGAACAAGGAAAATGCCAGGTACAAACCTGGACGGCGTGTCTCTTGGATTTGTGCTAGGTCCGCGCAAGACGGTGGTTGCTCGCTAAACGATACATACAGTTTAGCAAAACGTTTACATGGTAACATAACATGGAAACAACGTAATGAGGGGTTTCTTATTTAGAAGTAGGAACGGTGCTCCGTCTCGAAAGGGATGATGTGTGGTCAATGGTCAAATGACTACTCGTACGCGTAAGGCAAGCAACAAATGAGTACCCCCCCACCCCCAATAATTATATCGTGCGTACTATTATTCATGAGACGTCATGTTATATAAACAGGTTATAAAATGAGGTGTACGGGGACGAAAATCAAACTACAGGGCAGGTGGATGAATAAAATTAATTAGTGACTTTGATTCTTGATAGTGTGCATTAATTATGTGTGACCACAAGCTATTTTTAGAGGCAACTAAGAAGTAGGAGGGGTCCCAACCCCTTTTCAACTGCTATTTTTTTCTAGCCTATTTCCCAGTGTTTCATCCAAACAAACAAACAAAACAAGGGGGGGGGGGCTACTCATGTCGTGCACGGCCGTAGTCGTATGACCATGGCTAATTTCTAGTTTTCGTATGCTTCGATACATGCATTTCCGCACAAAAATAATTCGGCGCGGGGGGGGGGGGGAGGTGTACTCATGTCGTGCACGGCCGTAGTCATATGACCATAGACCCTCGCATCCCTACAATGCCGGGACGGAGCACGTTGGGTTTTCACAAGCCAAGCGCACGACCATTGCTTGCACCAAGCGCGAAGCGCCGTGAGGTATTTGGGCGCAGTCGCATGGAGGGTGAGCCTGCATCCTGCTAAAACCGCGCCCTCTGAGGCGGACTTGCATGTGGACGACAGCTTCAATGAGTTTAATTTAATTTCTGGTGTGGCCACTTCCGGAGACAGCAATGGGTTTACTATGTAACTGCCTTGCGGATGCCTTACCATATTAACATTACGTGATACGACCATTCCCGTGTGCGGAGCAAAGGTTCGTCACCCCGCACAAATGATCTACTCGACCCCAGCCTTGGTAATCGCCAAAAGAAAGAAGAAAAAACGGCACTCTGGTTGTCTAGCTCACGCAGCGAGTGGCGTGTTTTACAGCGTCGTTGCCAACCTACGCCAACCCAAACTTATAAATATATAAAATATGTATAGGGGGGGGGGGGCGCTTATCAACACGTTCGGTCTCAAGGCTGAGGGAGGGTTGCTTAACTTATAGTGTTTGCAAGGATTTTCAAAGTTAATGCAGGGGTGTGCAGATCGAAGCACGGCAAAAACAAATGAAACAACAAAAAACAGAAAACAAAAAAACGCCTACTTCGAACTACCAGGGTATACATTTTTTTTGTGTCACCTGGTACTCCATTAGTGCCCCCACGCCCCCGTTCGCCTGCCAGTGATGAAACTGCTCCCACCCCCCCGCACGGTAACGCAGCGGCCGAGCCGCCCCGATGCACAGCCCGCCATGGCCCACCGCGTCCCAGTGCCGGTTAAAATAAAACTGACGCCATTTTGGCGACGGAAGAAAAAAAAGGCGGAAAAAACGATGAAATAATAAGAACGATGGGCGGGAAAAGTGGAAGGGAGGAGGGGATGGGAATGGGGATGGGGATGAGGATTGGGGGGGGGGAGGGTGAGGGCCGGGCGTACTCATTTGTTTGCTTGCCTTGGTGATTTGACCATTGATCACGCACGCATCCCTTTCGAGACGGAGAACCGTTCTCACCCCTGATAGAGACACCTCCAACGTTTGGGTGCTCAGCAGGAGGGGGTGGGTGTTGGAGGGGGGGAGGGGAGGGGCGGAGGGGGGGGGTACTCGCTATTCATGCATGGCCGTAGTTGTATGACCATAGACCATAGACCATAGACCCTCGCATCCCTACAATGCCGGGACGGAGCATGTCGGGCTTTCACCGACCAGGCAGACATTGCTACATAGCACCAAGCGCGAAGCGCCGTGTGGTGTTCGGCGGGTCGCACGAAGGGTGAGAACTGCATCCTACTAAGAACCGCTTGCGAGGAAGACTTGCATATGGATGACAGCTTCAATGAGTTAATTTAATTTCCGGTGCGGACGGGGGGGGGGGGGGGATTTACGTGGCAAGGGGAAACGTTCGTTCTCCCAAAAAAAGGAAACGAACGAAAATAAGAAACGAAAAAATGAGGCAAAAAAAAAAGGCAAAAAAAAAAGGCACCGGCGGAAAGTTATCTATATGATACTGGTACGGAGTATGGGAAGGAAATGAGAAAATACGCAGCCTCTTCAGTAAACTGAGCCCCTTCTGGTTGCATTGACTAGTCTTAAGGTGAGTTTCTTCAACATGAGTGCAGGTAGTAGGTGCTCGTACGTGGCGAACCTGAAACGAGCGATGCTTGTGCTGTAAACAAATCATGCGCATCTGCACGAACATTGCCTTCACGATACCATCGCTTGTCTGCGCGAATGCAGCAGCAGTCATTAGACATCCATCCATCTACGGTATAAGTCATGATATCTTGAGTGGTCGGTGATACTGTATTAGTCGTTGTACCTTCGTTTTTCTGCACGGATACAGCTGTCATTACAGCAGTACACTTTCGTTCATCTTTGCGAATGTAGCAGCAGCAGCAGCAGTCATTATACCTTCGTCCATCTACACGAATATTCAGTCATCTGTACGAGCACAGCAGCCTATACCTCATTTATATACCATACCTTCGTCAACCTGCACGAATATCTAGCAGTCACTCGTACACAAAGACAGTCGCTCATCAGTACCAACATGTAGCAATCACTACGTACGAGTATACCTCCGTTCATCTGCGCCAAAATATACTTCGAAGCAATACAGAGTACTCGTAGTCAGTATCCATTGTACCTTCGTTAGTCATCATTGTGGGCCGGGTGATCGTCAGCGCAACTACAGCAGTACGGATACACTTATGTACGGACGGCGATAATCAGAACAAAAGGTTGGGACGTTTCTGGGGATTTTTGGGGTCTTCATCATCTCTCGCGCAACCGTGGGCTGTTCCATCCCTTTCATGACCTTCGCCCTGCTTTTCTCTCTCCTTCCTAAATACGGAGAATCATAGTAAATAGGACCAAATATCGTTGGTAAAAATAGGGAAATGTATAGTATTTTGAGGGTACCATAGGTCCTATTTACTACGGTCTACCGTAATGGTCGTAACTCAGATCCGGGGTCACAAAGTAGGCACTTCTCCTTTGATTGTTTTCATCGCGAACGAGACTTCAGCCCTTTCTCCCCTCGTCGACTCGCATCGAATTGCGCCTAGATAATACCCACGTTACTAGGCGCTCTCAGCAGTTGATTCTGTTTTTTTTTCAGTTTTGCAAATGAACTCAAAAACTCCGACCCACGTGGTATTTGAACCCCGGAAATCAACTCTTAGTAGCATTCAAGGGTACCACTATACATGGTCCTGATTCCTGATCGCTATGGTCCCCCGTAACATGGTTAAA
>MEHQ01000403.1:2500-26384 GCA_008828725.1 Saccharina japonica
ATCAAGTCAACCAACAATCAATCAATCAAACAATCAATCATATCGACCATCAATCAATCAATCAATCAATCAATCAATCAATCAATCAACCAATCAATCAATCAATCAATCAAGTCAATCAATCAACCAATCAATCAATCCATTGATCAATCAACAATCAATCAATCAATCAATCAATCAATCAATCAATCAATCAACTCAATCAGCTCAATCAATCAATCAATCAATCAATCAACCAACTAATCCAACCAATCAATCAATCAACCATCTACGAACCAATCCACCATTGTCCAGGTCGCCGCGGCCACGTCGGAAAAGGTCATCCGCGTCTCCCTGGCCGCCCTCAAGCACCTCACCGAGGGCGATGTAAGAAAAAAAATGCTCACACAAGAGCGCTGCTGTTATATGTTTGGCTGTGGTGGTGGTGGTGGTGGTGGTGTTCGTAGTGCTGGTGGTGGTGGTAGAGGGCTAGGTAAAATATTGTACTCGAACATACCAGGTAACTGCTATTATTGGCTGTGGTAGTGGTGGTTGTGGTGGTGTTGATGATGTTGGTGCTGGCGGTGATAGTGGTGGTGGTGGTGGAGAGAGAGGCAAGAGATTGTATTACCAAACAGAGAGCTGCTAATATTGGATGGTGGTGTTGGTGGTGCTGGTGGTGGTGTTTGCGTTGCCTTCTTGGTGTGGTCGTTGTTGGTGGTGTTGGTGGTGGTTGCTTTTGTTTGTGGCGGTGTTGCCTTTGTATTGCCGTTGATAGTGTTGTTGATGTTGGTGATGTTGGTTCTGGTGTTGTTTGGGTTGGAATCAGCATGGGGACATTTTTTTAAACCTGTTAACCTACTTACTCATAGTGTTGTTGTCTGTCCACTTCGAGGGCGTCTTGTGGTATGGTATGGCATGGTATGTATGGTATGGTATGGTATGGTATACGATGGTATGGTATAGCATGGTATGGTATGGTATGGCATGGCATGTTATGGTACGGTATGGTGCGGTATGGCATGGTATGGTATGGTATGGTGTAGAACTAACTATACACCCGTTGTTACTCGCCCGGTGGCTACTTTTTTCTTCTTTGGCTTTCAACGAAGAGCTTTCTGTTGTGTCGTTCTTGCGAGTAGCTGGTATATACGAGGAACGAACGCCTGCTATGTTCCCCCTTTTCAGCTTGCGACCCCCCCCCCCCCCCGGGATTCTCAAGTCAACCGCAATCCCGAAGAGGAGCCTTGTATCTGACATAGGAATTGTGTCTCATATGAAGTAGTGTGGTGTGGTACGGTGAACTTTCTCGGTTGTGTCATGGGTTGTGTTGTGGTGTTTTGTGGTGTGGCCACTTGTCGATTATAACCCATTCATAACTGAAAAAAATGTCCCACACTAATTCAAGTAGTTTTATCCCGAAATTCGTGGACGCAAGTTCTTAAGAGGGATTAACTTCAATGTTTCACTGTACTCGCTTTTTTTTTTCTGATCGCTCTGACGGTCGGTTCTGTCTGTTTCGAAATGGTGGTGTCGCATGTTGTGTCCAATGGGATTTGGACTCTTTTGCCTTGGCGCTGCAGTACGGTGATGAGGATTCATACTCCGGAGATGATCGGCTGTGTGGCGTTGCCCAATAACCGCTGTCCAACATTTGAACAGGCGCGCGCAAGTGTCGCGACCCCGGAACATCGCGGACGACGTTGGAGCGCTGGACAGAGGTAAGTTGCGGGGGGGGGTCGGGGGGGGGAGGGGGGGGGGTACTCTTTGTTGCTTGCCTTAGTCATTTGACCATTGACCACGCATCCCTTTCGAGACGGAGCACCGTCTATTAGACCCTAACTTGGGGCAAGGGGGGGTGTACTCATTGTCGTGCAGGCCGTGAGTCTATGGCCATAGACCCTCGCATCCCTACAATGCCGGGACGGAGCACGTTGGGTTTTCCCAACCAGGCAGACATTGCTTGTACAGGGGAGGGGGGTGTACTTCATTTCATGCATGGCCGTGTAGTCATACGTATGGACCGAGACCCTGCCGCGGGGAGAGGGGGGGGGCGGGGGGTTCTAGGGGGATGAAAGGGACACCTAACAAGAAACAGGAAATCTGGTCCAGGCTGGATTTCTTATTTGAGAAGGTGCTTTCTACACTAACTTCAAGATGAAGACTCCCGAAATTCATTATGTTCCTCTTGAATGTCAGCCTCAGCCTGTCTTTTCTTATTAGCCTGTTTTTTATTAGGTGTCCTGAACTACTGCAGGGGATGAAAGGGGATACAGTCGTTCACTTTCTGGGCCCAATTTCAGCGAATATAGTAACGATGCCTGGTGCGGTGTTGTCGACCGCGTTTGTTTATACAGCAGTAGTGGGGGTCCCTCTATAGTGCCATGGTCCCTGTATAGTGCCGGCTGCCCGCTACAGCAGTGCGGGTGAATTCGCTTGGCGTATACTTGAACTACTGTAATATATATATAATAGAAGCCGTGTTTAAAAAATATATACCTGGTATATAATAGCTAGATAGGTAGGTTGTTCGTGGTATGGGGGGGTATAATTAATTAATTTAGCGAAAGAGGGAAAATAATATGGCAGTAAACCAGTGTGCGGAGTAGTGGTCCCTCTATAGTGCCGGTTGCCCTCTATAGTGCCGGCTGCCCGCTATAGTGCCGGTTGAAATCGCTCGGCACATATTGGGATACATATTTTTTCTTAAGATGGACTTAACCAATGCGGCAGTATGTGGAGTAATGCCGGTTGCGGCTATATTGCCGGTGTATGTGCTGGCTGGCGCATACCGGCACTATGTAGAGGAACCGGCACTACTGCTGTGTATCAAAGGTATCGTTTCATGTTTTTGTCCAGCCGACGACGCCAACATTTTGCCCCAACATTTTTTTTTCGCACTAAAAAATGTGACCAGCGGGGCGTGTTAATATGTGCACATAAGAATTCCGACGACTGGCACTTATTTACGCAGCGAAAAAAACAACGACAGTAAACTAAAAAAATAACCCCCCGGGTGTCTGGAAGCGCGGGCACCCAGCTTATCTGCATATTAACCCTTATAGGACTGGAGTCCCGTTTTGGGGACAAACCACTCTAATTCTAAGTAATATGTCCCAAAAACGGGACTCCAGTCCTAAAAGGGTTAAAGCCAAAAAGTGCCACCTCTATCGTAGCACGCGTCATTCTGCTATTAAAACTACTATTTGTATATACAGTGGGTGGTCCCCTTTTAAGGTACTCCGCGATAAGGAAAAACCTTATATAGGGAACCTCAAATTTCTGCACACGATTTTTGCCCACTAGTGACTGTGAGGGACCGATACCAACTCTGATAAGGGATTTTAGGGTACCGTATATAAGGGACCTCCAATCCCGAACGCACTACAGCAGGGGTCTCCCAATAAGGCGGTGGTGTGCAAGAACAATATGACCGCCTTGTAGAGGGAAGCCGCACTGTTCGTTCCAGGTTATGAGTGCGATTCCCCAGTGGCGCCAAGCGATTTCGACCGCCTTATATCGGGATACTGCCTTACTCAGACCGCCTTATATCGGTATACCGCCTTACTCAGACCGCCTTATACCGGGATACCGCCTTACTCAAACCGACTTATATCGGTATACCGCCTTACTCAGACCGCCTTATACCGGGATACTGCCTTATATAGGGATACCGCCTTATTGGGAGACTCCCACTCTGTATTTATATGGTCCTCTCAAAAGGAGCTGTTAATACCTACTGCTGTGTCTGGTACGTTTATACCAGTTTTTTTGCTAACCCTATGCTGACGTGAACAGTCATCAAGCCTTCCGCCCCTCACTCACCTTTTTCTCTCCCCCTCCCCTGGCCCTCCCTCTGCCATTTCCCCCCCGCTTCCCCGCTCGTCAACGCTCATACAACTTATCGTGTGGTGTGACGTCCAACTCGAACTTATTATGTGTCGCGGCATCCAACTTATGTGGAATGACTGGCATCCAACTTATGTGGAATGACTGGCATCCAACTTATGTGGAATGATTGGCATCCAACTTATGTGGAATGGCATCCAACTTATGTGGAATGGCATCCGACTTATGTGGAATGGCATCCAACTTGGCGTCTTCTGTGGCATGGCAGGGTTCTCCAGAAGAACTCCCGCGACCTGTCAACGTTCGAGCGCTACTCCCAAGAGGTAAGAGTTGTATGATGCTTATAGCAAGGGTGTTTGTTGCCTGATATATATATATATATGAGCAGGCGTTTTTATGCCGGGGATCGAGCGCTATGATACTCGCAAAAAGGTATGAGAGCTGTGCAAGGAAGGGTGTTGCCACTGATGTATTCAGGCGTTTTTTCGTACACGGGAGGTAGGTGTAATGGGGGACACGAAACCGTTACGGGGAGGATTTATCCCAATTTCGTACCCACGTTTTTTTTAGATTGAAACGTCGATGGCGGCGGATCGAGTACTAATGTATGGCTACTAGTAATATTACGTGGGACCATAGTAAGTAAAACCTACGGTGTACACAAAAACCTATATAGATATAAATAGAATGAGCATCGATGCGTCTCGTGATTTTGGAAATGGCCGAAGTCCCTCCTATCGTCTGGGCTTCAGACCGAAATGGAAACGCATCAGCTCTCGGCGCCTCGCCCGCGCTTTCTCGTCCGTTCTCTCGCGGGTCGCCTTCTCCGGCCTCCGACGGGCCTGTTCCCGCTCGCGCTCTCTCGAGGTCGCGCGTCGCCGCCGAGCGCGGCGGCCTTCAATCCGTCGGCTCTTTCGAGACGGCGGGACATCGACACTTTTTCTTCGAGGCAGGAAGGCTATTTGCGGGGCGTCGAGGTTGTTTCTTCGAGGCAGTAAGATCATTTTGTGGTTGTTTCTTGTAGATACTCGTACTCATATCGAGGTTCTACGTGTACGTACTTTTTACCTGTATTTGTTCCAGGATCTTGAGCTTTTTTGTCGGTCGCGAGCTTCGATAGCTCGGTCTCGCAAATGGGGCTACCTACTCCCAACTACCTCCATGAGCGAGCTTCAGTCCCTTCCACCCCTTCGGCCTTGCTTCGTCGGGATACGAGTACGATACTACAGCAGCAAGCACGGCAGTCTTTGTACAGTCAGTACTACCGTAGAACAGTAGTAGCACAATAATACGACAACAAAAAGTTTAGCCGATTTTTTCTCGGGTGGATTCATACTGCCTTGGTACTGATGCTGTAGCTCCCTTCTTTTCAGGGTAGAACAGGGTAAGTAGAAGTATGAGTTTGTACGTAGAACAACAGCGTTGTACCAGGTACAAAGTACTGCTGTTTTGTACGTACGATGTAACGAGCAGCTGGTCTGTAGCACTGAGAAGAACGTACGTAGAACCTCGCTATATTTCGGATCTCCAAGAAACAACCACGAAATAAGCTTGCTGCCTGTGTATAGTGCTGTAGATGCGAGTAGTCAGCTCCGACACGAGAGTCAGAGAAGGATGGAGACCCCCTCCCCGTTGCCGCCAGCTTTGAAATATCTCGACTATATCCACGCGCAACCGCTTGCTTGGCACGAAGTGTTTTCGCCGCACGACCAAAACTGAGCCCGACACCGGGACCGCGACTGGTGCATTTCTGACAGAAACTGAGAAATGAAGTTGCGAACTGAGTATCAACACAGTTACCGTTTCCTTCTTCCTGCGACACTTGGCATTGCCTTGACTCTGTACGTAGTATGTGTCAAATATCAAAACACAAGCGATCGCCATCACATTGTTGTCGTAAATCTCACAAACTATCCTGAAAACTGAGACTATCCACGGAACACCGAAAGCCACTGATCACATTTCTGAGACTGACTACTGTTGAGACTGAGAAATGAGGTTGCGTACTGTTTTTTTCAACACGCAGCATTCCCTTCTCCCTGCAACACTTGGCATTACCTTGATTCTGCACGTCAGATATCGAAACACGACCGAGCGCCATCACATTGTCGTAAATATTAAGGATGGTGCGAAATAACTGATGTGCCAGGGGAATTGCCATATCCGAAGCATGGGTGCCGGCGAATGCCGGCACCCATGCGGAGCCCTTGTATTTACCTATTTTTACTAACAATATTTGGTCCTATTTACTGTGGTACTCCGTAATAGGGCAGTGAATGCCTCCACTACGCCTTACGCAGCCATCGCTAACGCAGCGCAATATGCAACCATCGCTATGTAATGCAGTGCAACATTCGCAACCATTTTGCTAATCATGGTAATAATAGTAATAATATGAATACAGTGGTTACTCCCGAGTTCGGAGAGGGTACCCTATATAAGAGAATAGTACAGTTAAGAGAGGCCAAAATCGGCTGGACCCGCCTACACTAATACACCTATGTATTTCCCGCTGTGGATAAGAGAGAAGGCTAGTTTAAAGAGGCGTTTTTTTCGCGGTGCACATATATATATACCACACCTCTCTTAAATCGGGGTACTTACTCACTGCTGTACGAAGAATTTGGTTGGAACCGATTTTGGTTGGGATTCTTGTCGTCTGTTTCCTGTTATATTATCTGTGACGTCAGTCAACGATCGCCTCGCAGCGTACAGCCAATGGCCGCAGCAGCAGCACCAAATCATGCATTCCCCCTCACATGTCCTCCCTATTTTTGTGCTCCCCTGCCCAATCAATCCTCCATCCCCGATGCGTGGCGTGTCTCTATCATTCTCTCCTTTGTCTGTTTCGTCTGTTTTGGTTTTGTTTTGGGCGGGGTTTCCTAGGTCATGTCAGGCCAGCTGAAGTGGGGGGTTGTCCACACCGAGAAGTTCTGGAGAGAGCAGGCGAGGAAGTTCGAGACGGACGAGTTCTTCATCATCAAGCAGGTATGGTGTACCTCTCTGTCCCGACGTACCCGTACCGTTTTTTATATATATGATCAAAATGTTCCTTATATTCAGAAGCAGCCGGTCGCCCCGGTGGTCTAACAGGTAACCATGAAGCCTGTTAGGTTGGAGGTCGAGGGTTGGGGTCTCCGTCTCCGTATGGAGATTTCTATTCTCAAAATGACACCAAGTAACCGTCGAGAGCGCATATTACAGCGTGGGTGAGCACAATTCGACGAGAGTTGACGAGGGAAGAAAGTGCTGAAATCTTCTCGCGATAAATATGCAAAAGGCAAGAACCGTAGTGGGGGAGGAGGGAGAAGAGCCTACTTTGTGACCCCGGATCTGAGTTACTACGATTAATAGGAAGGAGGGAGAAAGGAAGGGCGAAGGTAATAAATGGGATGGAATATATATAGTCTATATATAAGTATCCCACTCAGCTTGCAAACATGAGTTTCGATCAAATCCTCGATCTCACAGCTGTTTTTTTTTTTTTTTTTTTTTTTTTTCAATATATACATACCGGTATGTATTATCAAGCATATATTGTTTGATGTTTGTTGCTTTTCTATTATCTAGGGGGATGTTGGCTGATGTGTTTTGCTATGTATGATTCAAGGAGATATTATTCATATGATACGAGTATTATTGCACCATTTACTTGTGCGATCATGAAGCAGATATTATACCAATATTAACGCTGTCGTTGTCCAGTGCTGCCCACTATTACATGGGACCATACGTAGTAAATAGGGACAACATATTGTTAGAAAAAAATGAGAAACATAGAGTTTTTTGTCTGTACCGTATCATAGGTATTAATTACTATGCCCCCCCGGAATTTTGCCACCAGTTATCAGTTACCCAGATGAAGCAGATATTCCTTTTAACGTGTGATACTCATCAAGCAGACCATAATGCATGTTTTCATACTGGTATTCGTCAAGCAGGTATTCAGTATCGATGTCGTTGTCATGATCATTTGTTGAAACACCTGGATCGCTGGCGTCATTTTTGTCGAGTACTGCTGTAATACGTAATCGTGATTTGTGCATGTTGGTGTTTGTATCGCGTCCGCTATTCGAACTTCTCCGACCAAAAAGGTTGATGTGGTAACCCTCTGTGTACCGAAATACGAAATAAGATAACCGTTTGTATGTTAATATCTCATCCAAACGGAGTTAATTATCTCTCGGACAGAGTACCCTCTACTCGATCATCACTGACATGATTGCCGTACGTACGTACGTATTATACTCGTACGTAACACGTACAGTAGTGCTTTGTGTTTTCATGTGTTTTTTGTTCCTTGTGTGTCGGCTAATCGAGCTGCTCAAGCCAAGCGGTAATGTCATAACCGAAAAAACTGACAACGCAGCGAGAACCACCATGCAGGAAGAAGAATCTCTCGACTAGCTATCGCATAGCAGAAGAACGAGACGCTTACATATTCTCCTCGAGAGTGTCGGTTTCATGATGAATGGCAGTTTCATTTATGAACCGACACACACATCACTGACATTATTTTGTCGTATGTACTTGAATCGTTTTATTGTGTGTGTGTTTTCATGTTTTTTGTGTCAGCTAACCAAGCTGCTCAAGCCAAGCGGTAATGTCATGACCGAAAAAAAACAAAATCATACACTGACATTATTTTGTCGTATGTACTTGAATCGTGTTTGTTTGTTTGTTTGTTTGTGTGTCTCTCTTCTTGTCGTACGTGTCAGCTAATCGAGCTGCTCAAGTCCGAGGACAAGAACGTGATCGCCATCGCGTGCTACGACCTCGGCGAGTTTGTGCGCTTCTACCCCAGCGGAAAGACCATCGTGCGCCACCTCGGGTGAGTCAAAAGTCAAACCAAACCGAACCAAACCTAACCGAACGGAATTTAACGAAACCGAAACGAAACGAGCCGAAACGAACCGAACCGAACCGGACCTGACCGAACCGGACCTGACCGAACCGAACCGAACCGAACCGAACCGAACCGAACCGAACCGAACCGAACCGAACCAAACCAAAACCAAATTAGTCGAAGTCGGAACTAAACGAAACGCCTCTTTCTTATTTTTTTATTGCCTTCGATTCGAACGCGTGCTCTGCTTTGAGGGATTGGAATCCTCTATTCTACGACATTTTTGTCGTAGAAGAGATCTTTTGCTGACGCTCTCCATCTCTCTCTCTCTTTTTTGTTTTGTTTGTCCATCCCATTTATTATCTTCGCCCTCCCTTTCTCTCTCCTTCCTAGTCGTAACTCAGATCCGGGGTCACAAAGTAGGCTCTTCTCCCTCCTCCCCCACTACGGTTCTTGCCTTGCTTTTTATCGCGAGAAGACTTCAGCCCTTCTTCCTTCGTCGACTCGCTTCTCCCCCATATTTATCCTTTCATTTTTTTTACACCCCACCCCCCCCCTTACTTATCCTCTTATATTTTTTACACCCCACCCTCCCCCCTTTTACTCTCTCTCCCTCTGCTTTGTGCTTTACGGTACACCGTTACCCGGTATCGCGTACAAAACGGTATGGTACAACACAATACGGTCCGCCGCGGTACACTTGCTATACGAAACACAACCACGGTGGTCGGTACGGTTTCGATGTGAACAGGGCGAAGGAGCGAGTGATGGCGCTTGTCGACAGCGAGCACAAGGAAGTACAGCGCCACGCGCTCCAGTGCGTGTCGAAGATCATGGTTAACAAGTGGGAGTTCATCCGCTAAATCTGCCATCGCCATTCGCATCCCCATCGACTATCCGTCGCAAGGGGAGCCGACGGCGATGCCCGAGGGGAAGGGGAGGAGGATGGGAGGGAAGGGAGGGGGGGGTACTCATTCATGCATGGCCGTAGTCGTATAACGATAGACCCTCGCATCCCTACAGTGCCGGGACGGACGGAGCACATCAGGTTTTTACCGACCAGGCAGGCACACATTGCTTGCACCAAGCGTGATGCGTCTTGAGGGGTTTGGCGAGTCGCATGAAGGAGGGGGGGGGGGGGGGGGGGGCAGGCTTGTGGTTTTTGGAAGTGAGCTTGGAGCTATCGACGCGAAGAAGACGTCGAAAGATTGAAATTAATGGATTATTGATGAAGGCGCCGGTCTTGACTTGGCTTGGCTGCTACGCGGATTGTCTGTTGGTAGTCAGCTTGATGATGGCTTGGTAGTTCCTCTCGTTTTCCCCAGGTTCCCCAGCATCCAGCAGCAATGATAGCCGGCAGGGAATCCGAAATTCCGTCGCTGTGCTTCCTTTCGTCTTTATTGTTGCTGGTGTGATCGCGCGTGTGTGTGAGTAAGAGAGTTTCTTCTTTCTCGTTTCCTGAGGAATTTTCGCGCTCTAATCTCACGCCCACGGCCTATATGAGGTGTGGGTAGTCAACACCTACCTACGCTTTATTTTATTTTTTCCCATCAGAGAAAGGGAGGAGTCGCGCTCGTTTTGGGCTTTTGCTGTTGCTGTTGTTGTTACTTCGTGAAGCGGGCCGCATCTTGAGAGCGAGCCTTTGCCGATCGAAAGCACGCATACAGTAAAAGCTCCACAGCTTGAGGGTTCCGAGGGACTGTTCGGTAGCCTATGTTCGGCTACAGCGCCAGGGTGGCTGCGTGCGCCACCATTCCCCCGTATTGTTTCCTCCTCAGTTTGTTTTTTGTTGCTTTCCTGATTTGGACGCATTCCTCCACCCCCCCCCTCCCCCCCTTTCTTGCGTGGACGGAAAACATACAAGCAAAGATGAAACAAAAACAACCACTCAGTCAAGAGTCAACTCATCAGGTGCCGGGTTTGGTAGAGAGCTGTTTGTCTCTGCGCGGTGAGGAACGAGATACGCAGCCGGTGGAGGTACGTAGCTGTAGGCGGAAGATGAGCGGCGCGGAAAAAAGGCCATGCGAGATGTGGTGTGATGTGAACGTTTGGCGTGCTCACGTGCGTGCATTTTGCAGTGGACCATTTGTCGCAGCTGCGTGTGCGGTGTGCATCGGTTGCCACAGCAGCATAAGCAGCAGCAGGAGCAGTGCTTTGTGTGCGCGCTTGTACGCGTGTCTGCTCGTGTGTATGTGCGTGCGCGTGTAAGCGTGTGTACGTGTGTGTAACCCCCACCGGGTGGGAAGGGGGGGGGGTCTGTCGATTGTAAAGCATTACTCTCGGCGTAGTAAAGCATCGCCGTAAGCACTACTGCTGTTAAGACGGTCGTAGTACTGCTGTTACTACATGTCCCGCCTGCCTGCTGTTTGTTGCTGATGATGTCGACGTTGCTTTGGATCTGGCAGCTTTTGTTTTTCTTCTATTTACTTACAACTTGCAACAACAATGTGAGAGAAAATTTTATGATCATCATGGAAACCCCGATCGCGCCAGTTCGTGCTTGTGAGATTGGTTATCTTACCCTTCGAGGCTTTGATATAGAAATTTCGTCAAGTGCGTATTCTAAATCCCTTTAGGGTTCAGTTTCTGTTTCGGCTCTTAGGTACCTCTATCTTTTCTTGACCGCGTTTTTTTTACCGTGATTATTTGACCGTGGTTATATCTGTCGCTGCTTTTTTGTCCGCTTTTCGCCGCCGGCGAACATCCGGCCTCGAGCAAGCCGCGACAAGCCGCGACCGCGCGCTCGCGGCGGTGCCTTCGCGCATGTCACCCCCCGCTCCCTGGGAAGTCTCGTGGGTCTGCTCGGTAAGCTCGGCGAGGAATCCCGCTCCCCGTGAAATAGGAAACCGTAAGAGATCGTTATTCACTCGATTAAAGACCAAGGTATCTTTTTCCAAGACTAATTAATTGAAGCAACACGAAGCAACATGTGTTGATTGTTCGTTTTCACGCTTGAGGAGTACGAATTCCACAAGTGTAACTTGTGGTTTCTGGAACCGATTTAAAAAAGTTAAAAAAGCTGTCTGTCTGTCTGTCTGTCTGTGTCTGTCCCATGAGAGTCAGTCTAGGGTCACCCACAGACAAATTTCTTTCAAAACTGCTACACCCGTACCGCACGCAACAGGTCGATAGCCCTCGAGGAGGCGATCGTCATGGGCCAAACCATACCTGATGGGGTGCCTTGTGTGTGGAGTAATCAGGGTTGGCCGCCAGCATCCCAAACGGAGTGGCGAGCCGAGCAGCAGCAATCGCTCGCCGAGGCCAGTGTCTAATTTCAAGTGGAACCGGATTTCATCCTTCCAAGCCACGTATGCTGACTTTGTCAGATGCCTTTGGCGAAATTGTTCAGCCATGCATCATTCTAACATGTCGATTTTTTTAACGCGTGCTCTCGTAAGTAGTTGTTTCTTCACGTTTATGCGCGGGCTGCATCATGGATTCTGTTCAACTGACAGTCCCGTTCTGGGCGCAGTTTTTGCCGCCGCGCCACCCCCACCTTTACCGCCGCACCCCCCCCCCKCCCCGACACAACATGGGGTACCCTGTGTGTGGAGTAATCAGGGTTGGCTGCCAGCATCCCAAACGGAGTGGCGGGCGAGCGATTGCGGCCGAGCAGCAGCAATCGCTCGCCCGAGGCCAGTGTCTAATTTCAAGTGGAATCGGATTTCATCCTTCCAAGCCACGTATGCTGACTTTGTCGGATGTCTTTGGCGAAATTGTTCAACCATTCATCATTCTAACATGTCGATTTTTTAAACTTTGAACCATTCGAAAATCAACCGCGCATTTATCATGTGAAACTTTCAATGACAGCAGTAGCGGGACGGGGGCTTACAAGTACACACTTGTGGAATAAGCACGCCGACCCGTTCCTTGGCCGTGCAATAACAATAATCATCACCAAACCTTTACTATTCGACATGATATATTATTTCCGAATCTTGATTATAATCATGACTCATTGCTCGGTACGTACAGCAGTACTCGTACTCGTAGATAGCTATCAATCTTCTGTTTCGTATGCTGTATCATAGTACTTCGTATCAGAATGTCCCGAGGTGCCGTCGGCGGTTGCGTAGTGAAGAACGTACACCAGTGTACGATACGTACAAAGAAACGGAAGAATCAGGCACCGCATCACCTACAAAAAGTACAAAGTGTAGTAATAATAGTAGGAGTGGCTGTGGTAATAAGGGCCCATATTAACGAATATGAAATATATTCCTTTAAAAAAAAAAAAAATCAAATCCGCTTTTCATTGGTCAACACACGCACCAGCACCAAAGCTTAGCTTTGGTGCTGGTGCGTGTGTTGACCAATGAAAAGCAAATTTGATTTTTTTTTTTCCAAATTGAATTTATTTTATACTCGTTAATATGGGCCCTAACCACACCTCCCTCAAGAAAAAATACAAAAGCTTGGCCCACTTCAAGCAGTCGCTGCGCTGCATGTTCTCTCCTCCCGTGCATGTGGTGGCAAGGNTGAATGAATGAATGAATGAATGAATGAATGAATGAATGAATGAATGAATGAATGAATGAATGAATGAATGAATGAATGAATGAATGAATGAATGAATGAATGAATGAATGAATGAATGAATGAATGAATGAATGAATGAATGAATGAATGAATGAATGAATGAATGAATGAATGAATGAATGAATGAATGAATGAATGAATGAATGAATGAATGAATGAATGAATGAATGAATGAATGAATGAATGAATGAATGAATGAATGAATGAATGAATGAATGAATGAATGAATGAATGAATGAATGAATGAATGAATGAATGAATGAATGAATGAATGAATGAATGAATGAATGAATGAATGAATGAATGAATGAATGAATGAATGAATGAATGAATGAATGAATGAATGAATGAATGAATGAATGAATGAATGAATGAATGAATGAATGAATGAATGAATGAATGAATGAATGAATGAATGAATGAATGAATGAATGAATGAATGAATGAATGAATGAATGAATGAATGAATGAATGAATGAATGAATGAATGAATGAATGAATGAATGAATGAATGAATGAATGAATGAATGAATGAATGAATGAATGAATGAATGAATGAATGAATGAATGAATGAATGAATGAATGAATGAATGAATGAATGAATGAATGAATGAATGAATGAATGAATGAATGAATGAATGAATGAATGAATGAATGAATGAATGAATGAATGAATGAATGAATGAATGAATGAATGAATGAATGAATGAATGAATGAATGAATGAATGAATGAATGAATGAATGAATGAATGAATGAATGAATGAATGAATGAATGAATGAATGAATGAATGAATGAATGAATGAATGAATGAATGAATGAATGAATGAATGAATGAATGAATGAATGAATGAATGAATGAATGAATGAATGAATGAATGAATGAATGAATGAATGAATGAATGAATGAATGAATGAATGAATGAATGAATGAATGAATGAATGAATGAATGAATGAATGAATGAATGAATGAATGAATGAATGAATGAATGAATGAATGAATGAATGAATGAATGAATGAATGAATGAATGAATGAATGAATGAATGAATGAATGAATGAATGAATGAATGAATGAATGAATGAATGAATGAATGAATGAATGAATGAATGAATGAATGAATGAATGAATGAATGAATGAATGAATGAATGAATGAATGAATGAATGAATGAATGAATGAATGAATGAATGAATGAATGAATGAATGAATGAATGAATGAATGAATGAATGAATGAATGAATGAATGAATGAATGAATGAATGAATGAATGAATGAATGAATGAATGAATGAATGAATGAATGAATGAATGAATGAATGAATGAATGAATGAATGAATGAATGAATGAATGAATGAATGAATGAATGAATGAATGAATGAATGAATGAATGAATGAATGAATGAATGAATGAATGAATGAATGAATGAATGAATGAATGAATGAATGAATGAATGAATGAATGAATGAATGAATGAATGAATGAATGAATGAATGAATGAATGAATGAATGAATGAATGAATGAATGAATGAATGAATGAATGAATGAATGAATGAATGAATGAATGAATGAATGAATGAATGAATGAATGAATGAATGAATGAATGAATGAATGAATGAATGAATGAATGAATGAATGAATGAATGAATGAATGAATGAATGAATGAATGAATGAATGAATGAATGAATGAATGAATGAATGAATGAATGAATGAATGAATGAATGAATGAATGAATGAATGAATGAATGAATGAATGAATGAATGAATGAATGAATGAATGAATGAATGAATGAATGAATGAATGAATGAATGAATGAATGAATGAATGAATGAATGAATGAATGAATGAATGAATGAATGAATGAATGAATGAATGAATGAATGAATGAATGAATGAATGAATGAATGAATGAATGAATGAATGAATGAATGAATGAATGAATGAATGAATGAATGAATGAATGAATGAATGAATGAATGAATGAATGAATGAATGAATGAATGAATGAATGAATGAATGAATGAATGAATGAATGAATGAATGAATGAATGAATGAATGAATGAATGAATGAATGAATGAATGAATGAATGAATGAATGAATGAATGAATGAATGAATGAATGAATGAATGAATGAATGAATGAATGAATGAATGAATGAATGAATGAATGAATGAATGAATGAATGAATGAATGAATGAATGAATGAATGAATGAATGAATGAATGAATGAATGAATGAATGAATGAATGAATGAATGAATGAATGAATGAATGAATGAATGAATGAATGAATGAATGAATGAATGAATGAATGAATGAATGAATGAATGAATGAATGAATGAATGAATGAATGAATGAATGAATGAATGAATGAATGAATGAATGAATGAATGAATGAATGAATGAATGAATGAATGAATGAATGAATGAATGAATGAATGAATGAATGAATGAATGAATGAATGAATGAATGAATGAATGAATGAATGAATGAATGAATGAATGAATGAATGAATGAATGAATGAATGAATGAATGAATGAATGAATGAATGAATGAATGAATGAATGAATGAATGAATGAATGAATGAATGAATGAATGAATGAATGAATGAATGAATGAATGAATGAATGAATGAATGAATGAATGAATGAATGAATGAATGAATGAATGAATGAATGAATGAATGAATGAATGAATGAATGAATGAATGAATGAATGAATGAATGAATGAATGAATGAATGAATGAATGAATGAATGAATGAATGAATGAATGAATGAATGAATGAATGAATGAATGAATGAATGAATGAATGAATGAATGAATGAATGAATGAATGAATGAATGAATGAATGAATGAATGAATGAATGAATGAATGAATGAATGAATGAATGAATGAATGAATGAATGAATGAATGAATGAATGAATGAATGAATGAATGAATGAATGAATGAATGAATGAATGAATGAATGAATGAATGAATGAATGAATGAATGAATGAATGAATGAATGAATGAATGAATGAATGAATGAATGAATGAATGAATGAATGAATGAATGAATGAATGAATGAATGAATGAATGAATGAATGAATGAATGAATGAATGAATGAATGAATGAATGAATGAATGAATGAATGAATGAATGAATGAATGAATGAATGAATGAATGAATGAATGAATGAATGAATGAATGAATGAATGAATGAATGAATGAATGAATGAATGAATGAATGAATGAATGAATGAATGAATGAATGAATGAATGAATGAATGAATGAATGAATGAATGAATGAATGAATGAATGAATGAATGAATGAATGAATGAATGAATGAATGAATGAATGAATGAATGAATGAATGAATGAATGAATGAATGAATGAATGAATGAATGAATGAATGAATGAATGAATGAATGAATGAATGAATGAATGAATGAATGAATGAATGAATGAATGAATGAATGAATGAATGAATGAATGAATGAATGAATGAATGAATGAATGAATGAATGAATGAATGAATGAATGAATGAATGAATGAATGAATGAATGAATGAATGAATGAATGAATGAATGAATGAATGAATGAATGAATGAATGAATGAATGAATGAATGAATGAATGAATGAATGAATGAATGAATGAATGAATGAATGAATGAATGAATGAATGAATGAATGAATGAATGAATGAATGAATGAATGAATGAATGAATGAATGAATGAATGAATGAATGAATGAATGAATGAATGAATGAATGAATGAATGAATGAATGAATGAATGAATGAATGAATGAATGAATGAATGAATGAATGAATGAATGAATGAATGAATGAATGAATGAATGAATGAATGAATGAATGAATGAATGAATGAATGAATGAATGAATGAATGAATGAATGAATGAATGAATGAATGAATGAATGAATGAATGAATGAATGAATGAATGAATGAATGAATGAATGAATGAATGAATGAATGAATGAATGAATGAATGAATGAATGAATGAATGAATGAATGAATGAATGAATGAATGAATGAATGAATGAATGAATGAATGAATGAATGAATGAATGAATGAATGAATGAATGAATGAATGAATGAATGAATGAATGAATGAATGAATGAATGAATGAATGAATGAATGAATGAATGAATGAATGAATGAATGAATGAATGAATGAATGAATGAATGAATGAATGAATGAATGAATGAATGAATGAATGAATGAATGAATGAATGAATGAATGAATGAATGAATGAATGAATGAATGAATGAATGAATGAATGAATGAATGAATGAATGAATGAATGAATGAATGAATGAATGAATGAATGAATGAATGAATGAATGAATGAATGAATGAATGAATGAATGAATGAATGAATGAATGAATGAATGAATGAATGAATGAATGAATGAATGAATGAATGAATGAATGAATGAATGAATGAATGAATGAATGAATGAATGAATGAATGAATGAATGAATGAATGAATGAATGAATGAATGAATGAATGAATGAATGAATGAATGAATGAATGAATGAATGAATGAATGAATGAATGAATGAATGAATGAATGAATGAATGAATGAATGAATGAATGAATGAATGAATGAATGAATGAATGAATGAATGAATGAATGAATGAATGAATGAATGAATGAATGAATGAATGAATGAATGAATGAATGAATGAATGAATGAATGAATGAATGAATGAATGAATGAATGAATGAATGAATGAATGAATGAATGAATGAATGAATGAATGAATGAATGAATGAATGAATGAATGAATGAATGAATGAATGAATGAATGAATGAATGAATGAATGAATGAATGAATGAATGAATGAATGAATGAATGAATGAATGAATGAATGAATGAATGAATGAATGAATGAATGAATGAATGAATGAATGAATGAATGAATGAATGAATGAATGAATGAATGAATGAATGAATGAATGAATGAATGAATGAATGAATGAATGAATGAATGAATGAATGAATGAATGAATGAATGAATGAATGAATGAATGAATGAATGAATGAATGAATGAATGAATGAATGAATGAATGAATGAATGAATGAATGAATGAATGAATGAATGAATGAATGAATGAATGAATGAATGAATGAATGAATGAATGAATGAATGAATGAATGAATGAATGAATGAATGAATGAATGAATGAATGAATGAATGAATGAATGAATGAATGAATGAATGAATGAATGAATGAATGAATGAATGAATGAATGAATGAATGAATGAATGAATGAATGAATGAATGAATGAATGAATGAATGAATGAATGAATGAATGAATGAATGAATGAATGAATGAATGAATGAATGAATGAATGAATGAATGAATGAATGAATGAATGAATGAATGAATGAATGAATGAATGAATGAATGAATGAATGAATGAATGAATGAATGAATGAATGAATGAATGAATGAATGAATGAATGAATGAATGAATGAATGAATGAATGAATGAATGAATGAATGAATGAATGAATGAATGAATGAATGAATGAATGAATGAATGAATGAATGAATGAATGAATGAATGAATGAATGAATGAATGAATGAATGAATGAATGAATGAATGAATGAATGAATGAATGAATGAATGAATGAATGAATGAATGAATGAATGAATGAATGAATGAATGAATGAATGAATGAATGAATGAATGAATGAATGAATGAATGAATGAATGAATGAATGAATGAATGAATGAATGAATGAATGAATGAATGAATGAATGAATGAATGAATGAATGAATGAATGAATGAATGAATGAATGAATGAATGAATGAATGAATGAATGAATGAATGAATGAATGAATGAATGAATGAATGAATGAATGAATGAATGAATGAATGAATGAATGAATGAATGAATGAATGAATGAATGAATGAATGAATGAATGAATGAATGAATGAATGAATGAATGAATGAATGAATGAATGAATGAATGAATGAATGAATGAATGAATGAATGAATGAATGAATGAATGAATGAATGAATGAATGAATGAATGAATGAATGAATGAATGAATGAATGAATGAATGAATGAATGAATGAATGAATGAATGAATGAATGAATGAATGAATGAATGAATGAATGAATGAATGAATGAATGAATGAATGAATGAATGAATGAATGAATGAATGAATGAATGAATGAATGAATGAATGAATGAATGAATGAATGAATGAATGAATGAATGAATGAATGAATGAATGAATGAATGAATGAATGAATGAATGAATGAATGAATGAATGAATGAATGAATGAATGAATGAATGAATGAATGAATGAATGAATGAATGAATGAATGAATGAATGAATGAATGAATGAATGAATGAATGAATGAATGAATGAATGAATGAATGAATGAATGAATGAATGAATGAATGAATGAATGAATGAATGAATGAATGAATGAATGAATGAATGAATGAATGAATGAATGAATGAATGAATGAATGAATGAATGAATGAATGAATGAATGAATGAATGAATGAATGAATGAATGAATGAATGAATGAATGAATGAATGAATGAATGAATGAATGAATGAATGAATGAATGAATGAATGAATGAATGAATGAATGAATGAATGAATGAATGAATGAATGAATGAATGAATGAATGAATGAATGAATGAATGAATGAATGAATGAATGAATGAATGAATGAATGAATGAATGAATGAATGAATGAATGAATGAATGAATGAATGAAAAGGGGTAGTCATGAATGAATGAATGGATTCATAGATGAATGAATGAATGAATGAATGAATGAATGAATGAATAAATGAATGGATGAATGAATGAATGAATGAATGAATTGATTGATTAATGAATTAATGAATGAATGAATGAACATATACCGCTCTATGTACCTAAATATAAGCACCGTTCATATAACATATTAATATACAAACGTTGCTTATATTTAGGTACATAGTGGTACCAGGTATTATTGTAAGGGGTGATCATGAATTAAGTTAAATAACATACATTCGTGAAATAGCAACGGTCCCTGTATAGTGCCGGTATGCGCCAGGCAACAATACCGATACTATAGCGGCAACCGGCACTATATACTCCGCACACTGCCACACTGGTTAACTCCAGCTGTGCCAAGCGATTTCACAGACACTATAAGCGGGCAGCCAGCACTATCTACTCCACCGACACTGATGATGTCGTCACAATAGCCCATTTCCCTGAAATCTTGTCTGGTCACGTGGTCACAAAAAAAAACTGTCACAAAAAAATGCATGAAAAAAAAAGCCCCCAAAAAAAAGCAAAAAAAAAAACACATAAACGAAGTAGTGCGCACGGCAGCAGCACCAATACGTACGTACGATAATAGCACTATAATAGAGGGACCACCACTACTGCTGTATGCAGGTTCGTGCTACAGGGCAATCCGAGCTGTCTCTCACTCCCTTTCGACGCATGCTACGGTAGCCTGCATACAGGTGTACCATGTTTTTTTTGTACGGTGGTCACTCGAGGAGCTCTATACCTGCAGTAGCCTGCACACTGATTTTAGAGGGGAATACAAGTACTATCATACCCGGTGAACAATCCCATGCCCTCAATATAAAACGAAAAATACGCAACACAAGAATGAAATTCCGTCGATTTTGGGTTATAACCCGTTCAGAACTGAAAAGCTTATCCCACACTTATTCCAAGTAATTTGTCCCCAAAAAACGGGGGACCAGTTCTTAAGGGGTTTAGGAGCCCTCCCCCGTCATTCAAAAAACGTTTTCAGCCAAAATAAGGTATACCTCTATCGTAGTACGCGTCTTTCGCACTCACCACAGGCTTGTCGGCGAGAAAGCCTTCGGCAGTGACGACACGGGTGACGTCTAGCTCGCTCACGTGCACCAAGCCTTCCACGCCAGGCGCAAACTCGACGAAGCAGCCGAACGCGTGAACCGTCTTCACCTCGCAATCCCTGGAAGAAAAAAAAAAACGAAAACACATGGGTGTACGATATTGCTTCGGGTGCGTGTGTTCTGTCTTCACATGCAACCGTTCTTTGTACCCAGCTACATCAGTATACCCAGTGCCTTGTCCTGATTCCTTATCCTAGAGATGTATCGTGTATATACTGTTTCGGATTTCTGTGGGGGGTATGTTTTTTGGGGTTTTTGGGGGGGGGGGGGGGGGGGGGACACAGACACACATAAATGATGCACGATGTTGCTCCAGTTATGATGTGCATCGTATATATACTCGTACTGCTTTGTATTACAGTGGTGCACTGTACTTATTTGGAGTCCATCCAGTTTAAGGACCATCCGGTTTAAGGACCACCCGGTTCAAGGACCATCCGGTTTGAGGGCCATCCTGTTTAAGGACCATCCGGTTTAAGGACCATCCGGTTTAAGGACCAACCGGTTAAGGACCATCCGGTTTAAGGACCATCCGGTTTAAGGACCATCCGGTTTAAGGACCATCCGGTTTAAGGACCATCCGGTTTAAGGACCATCCGGTTTAAGGACCACCCGGTTAAGGACCTTCCGGTTTAAGGACCATCCGGTTTAAGGACTATCCGGTTTAAGCACCATCCGGTTTAAGGACCATCCGGTTTAAATCGGTCTGTTTGTTGGTACACGGGAGTGAGTGACTTTTTTTTTTTTTTTTTCGCTGTTGTTACTTGAAACATTTTTGATTGGTTTGACAACAAAAAAACGCACACACACACACCTGTAAGTCTTTCCGATGGCAGCCGTCACGTTGAAGTCCGTGGGGATCCCGCGAGGGGCGCCCCTGCCCCCAAGGCCACCACCCGCCCCTCGGCGAAGAGACACGTCCTTCAACATTTCCTCCACGTACATCTTAGCGCTGACGAGATCCATAGTCGGAGTTGCGCACAAGGAGGCACCACCACGACCGATCAAAGCGATGGGGGGGGGGGGCGGAGTATTATGGTGTTTAGTGAGCTTAGAGTCGATCAGCGAGCGGGAAAAAGAGGGGGGGGGGTGTACACATTTGTTGCTTGCCTTAGTCATTTGACCATTGACCACGCATCCCTTTCGAGACGGACCACCGTTCCACTCCTAATAGAGACACCTCCAACATTTGGGCGCTCATTACGTTGTTTCCATATATTACAAAGAAACTTTTTGTTATATATGCACTAAACGTGTTAGCGACAGTTGGAGTTGCGCACAATGAGGCGCCACCGCAATCGATCTGAGCACGCGGGAGGGGCGGGGGGGGGTGTACTCATGTCGTGCACGGCCGTAGTTGTATGACCATAGACCCTCGCACCCCTACAATGCTGGGACGGAGCACGTTGGGTTTTCACCAACCAGGCAGGGGTGGGGGGGGGGTATACAAGCACTAAATGTGGTCGCAATAGTTGGAGTTGTGCACAATGAGGCCCCACCACAATCTATCTATCCGTCCGGCGTGTGCAGTCCTTATCTTTTAACTCACTTCGCGGAACCAGATAGTTTAGGTCATGATCTGTTCATGATCTGTTCAGGAACTAGACAATCTAGATATCATGATCTGGTTAGGAACTACTGAAGATCACCCAGACAGGAACTACATAATCTAAATCGCGATCTGGATAGGAACTGAATAACCCAGATCGTGATCTGGTTAGTAGGAATCAGACAATCTAAATCATGAACTGGATAGGAACTAGATCATCCACAGTAGATCATGATATACCTGTCCCACGTATACAGATAGTCCTTCTACTGGTATCTAACTCACTTAGCGGAAGTAAACGGTCTAGATCGTGATCTGGTTAACATCGTGATCTATTTATCGTGATCTGGTTAAGATCGTGATCTATTTATTCGATGTGCGCAGCCCTAATCTTCTAACAATAAGTCTAGATCGTTTTTCTGGCTAAGAAACGCGACAACTTAAACCGTGATCTGGTTAGGAACTAGACAACCTATATCGTGATCTGGATAAGAACTAGATAATCTAGATCCCACTATCTGGTTAGGAACTAGACAATCTACATCACGATCTGGTCATTAACTATTACGGGAGACCATAGTAAATAGGACCAAATATTTTTAGTAAAAAGAGGTAAATATATAGGTTTTAGTGTATACCGTAGGTCCTATTTACTAGTGTTTACTATGGTCCACCGTAATAGAATATCTACAAGTAGATCGTGATCTATATATCCGAAAATATAAGCATCGTATTGTTTATTAACATGTAATCCAAACGTTTACTATATTTCGGGACAAGAAGAGTGGTACCAGGTAACCAACTCACTTAGCGGCGCGCGTGTTGTTGAAGGAGGAGATCATCACGCGCCCGTCGTCCTGAACGTCCATGCTGTCCAGCTCGAAGTCCTCGATGATCTGCTTGATCATCTTGCCCCCCGGCCCAATAATCTGGCCAGCCAAGGAAACGAAAGTCAACACGTCCAGAGAGGAATTAGAGGTGGAAGGGGTGGCGAGGGGTGGAAATGAAGGGGTTGGGGGGGGCATGGGAGTTGGGATGGGGGGGGTGTACTTCATTTTCATGCATGGCCGTAGTCGTATGAACCATAGACCCTCGCATCCTTACAATGCCGGGACGGAGCATGTCGGGTTTTC
>MEHQ01000403.1:33318-56342 GCA_008828725.1 Saccharina japonica
GACATCTACGACTTATCTTGGTGGGTTTGGGGGGTAACTCATTTGTGCTTGCCTTAGTCATTTGACCATTGACCACAGATCTTTTCGAGACGGAGCCTCGTTCCTGACTCCTAATAGAGACAGGTCCTCAACATTTGGGCGCTCATTACGTTGTTTCCATATATTACAGAAGAAACCTTTTGCTAATCTATCCCCTTCGCTGCTTCGCCGCCTGTGGCTCACCATCTTATCTCCTAAGATAGGCGATTCGTTTCGCGCACATGATTTATGTACTCAAACGCTCGCAGTGTCACAACTCGTTAATTTTCCTGCATCTCTCCTCTAGAGCATCCCTTTCCTCCTTAGTACCGTGACGGACTGTGCCTCTCTCACTGATGTGAACTCTACTCTCTATGTGGTTTGTGCCACATGGGCAACTCTGGCTGCTACTTTTCCTCCCTCCCGGCTACTTGGTATATCCTCACTTCTTCGTTTCTGGCAGGGGTTCGCAGGTCACCTACAACGAGAATCGCAGTTTAGCTTTTTTCGCGAGTCGGCATTGGCGCTGCAGATACCTTTTCATTCCTATTCTCTTTCTCGAACGCCCCGGTACATGCTCTAAGTGTTCTGTCCCTTCAACCTGTTCTTTCTCAGTTGCTTAGCCTTCCCTTCTTTCTAATCTTTCTTTCAACTTCTGTCTTGTATGCACGCTAAATTCTCTATGGAAGCGTCTCTTTTTTGGTTTCCTATTGTCCTTCCATACTTTCTCGACTACGCTGCTATCCACCTTATTCCAGCTGCGCTCCTTGGTTACTTCTCCCATAAGCAGCTTATCGGCTATGGCTGCAACGCTCTTATTTGGCAATGTTCTTTACTTTATATTTGTCATTTCAACTTACGGCAATGCAGTCGTCTATTTGTCTTAAGTGGGTACATTCCGCAGCTGCTCTCATCTGGTATTATCGTCGTACTTGTAGCATCCTAGAACTATTTTTAGCTGGCTGTCATCTGTACTGTTTGTCCAGCTGTTTTACGAAGCATCGGCGTTCCCTTCCCATACTTCTCGCTGCATATTCTAGCTTGTACAATCACAGTTCTATAGTCATGTATACATCTTCTAATTCTAGGTCAAGGTCGAGTCTGTTTAGGAACGTGATTCCAATGCTTGCCTGTGTGGCCTTACCTTGCCTATTATTTTTATTTATGGTCATCCCAAGAGCAATCTTTTGAGATTTCTACCGCCAAGGTATGTAATACTGAAGTCTAGCTGATGCGTAATTCCATTCTTCTCCGCCACTTCCACTTACAAGTTACGGACTCTCGCTTATCTTGTTACATACATACATACTGCGCACGTTTTTACTGTTCGGCCGTCCTGCTCCACTTCTGGGTACGTCGATTGCATTCTCTATTGTTTCTGGCGTCCTTCGGGTGTTTCTGACATAATGCCAAAGAAATCATCACAACATCAATGCGCGACATCCGATCTTCCTCCACCGTGACTCCTGCGATGCTCTTCTATGCTACTTATCGATGTCATTAATTATACCTTGAATAAGGGTTAGGTGATAGGTACATGCCCTGGCAGACTCTCCGTAGGCATATCATACCCTGGGGGGGAGGGGGGGGGATCATTGTTTTCTGGGATCACAACGGTCCGGTTCTTCCCTCCAATATAGGGGGGGGGGGGTAGTGGGGTATCTAGGATTCAGATCCGCGAATACCCTTGTTCTGGGTACAAATGTTTACAGCTCCTAAACCGACACATTAGCTCTTAAACCGACACATTCGCTTTTAAACCGACGCATTTGCTCTTAAACCGACGTAGTTTCTCTTAAGCCGACACATTAGCTCTTAAACCGACAACTTTTATCTTAAACCGACAACTTTTATCTTAAACCGTAGTACACACCCATACCTGAGTGTCTCCCCTGGTGAATAAGCATGAGCCGTGCGTCCGAGGAAGAAGGGATGTCTCGATGCTGATTGGACGAACCTAAAGGAGGCGATAATGAGGCGTGTCATATCCATATATATACCAGGGTTGTATTGGATATATCGAACGCGAGAACCGAGGCCAATATATATTAAAAAATTACCATACATACCGAAAAATAAAAAACAAAAACAAAAAAAAAGATATGCACGATTATCGATATTAGATACCAACATCGAAAGCTTTCGTCCAGCGCATTTAGGCATAAAAAGCCCGGGGAAGAGCCAGGGCATGGATGGACGGAGGGCAAAACACGTTCGGTGCGATACTTAGAAAGTTCGATATTTTCGACAAAGCACTATGTATGGAAAAAAAACGCCACACCCAACCCCATCGAAAACCCCACCATCACCACCACCGTCGGGTTACATTGACACGCGACACACACATTGTTTACAGTAGTGGGGGTTTCCCCCATTATGGCGGTCTGAGTAATGCGGTATCCCGATACAAGGCGGTCTGAGAAAGGCGGTATACCGATATAAGGCGGTTTGAGTAAGGCGGTATCCCGATACAAGGCGGTCTGAGAAAGGCGGTATGCCGATATAAGGCGGTTTGAGTAAGGCGGTATCCCGATATAAGGCGGTCTGAGTAAGGCGGTATACCGATATAAGGCGGTCTGAGTAATGCGGTATCCCGATATATGGCGGTCAAAATCGCTTGGCGCGACTGGGGCATTGCACTCACAACCTGGAGTGAATAAGGCGGCTTCCCTCTGCAAGGCGGTCGTATTGCTCTGGCACACCCCCGCCTTGCTGAGCCCCCCCCCCCCTTTGGTCAAATGACTAAGGCAAGCAACAAATGAGTACCCCCCCCCTACTGTATGTGGAAGTGTGGCGAGCTTAAGCTTTATTTCTACCAATTCGCCGGCGGAAAAAAAAAACGCCACTATTATCTATTATACCCCCACCCCACCCCCACCGGGACAACCGTAGCTAACACCACCAGTGATCACCTCGTCCGTCTTTCTTCCATCGCACCGCAAGCCCCGCTCCTTCACAAGCTGGCGCATACGAGTGGCATACAGCTTCTTCAAAGCCGCCTGTTCATGGGAAAAAAAAAACACGAAAAAAAACGAAACGAAGAACGATCGAACAAACACAACAACAACAAACATGTTGTGAAGACATTTTGGAGTAAACGCTCCCCCCACCCTCCCCACCTCCATATACGATTACGGCCATGCATGACATGAGCACATGAGTACCCCCCGCCCCCCCCCCCCCCCCCCCTCTCATTTATATGGTCACACGACTACGGCCATGCATGAATATCGAGTACCCCCTCCCCCCATCCCTCATTGCAGGGATGCGAGGGTCTATGAACATACCACTACGGCCATGCATGCCATGAGTAACCCCCACACACACGATTACGGCCGTACATGTCGTGAGCCCCCCCCCCCCCCCCCCCCCTCCCCCCCTTCCCCGGGGGTGGGCGAGCGAGGTACGGCTTACGACTTACCGCGACGTCATGCTCGTTGTATCGGCCCTCCCTTGGCTCCTCCCCCTCCGCTACCGCCATGGCCTCTCGCACTTCCTTGGTCAGGTCGCTCATGGCGGACGATTGGTCCTTCTTGCCCTCCCCAGAAGCAAACAGAGCCGCGTCAACCTATCGTATACCGGTATACAAGTACGCGACATATATGGTGAGTCACATATAATACATACATCAGCAGTACTGTTATTGTTTTGGAACACCTCCATAGGCGATAGGGTGGGTGAAATTAATTAATTAACTTCGTACTTGAGCTACGTACTTCTGAATGGGTTTAACCCCTTAAGAACTGGTCCCCCTTTTATGGGACAAATTGCTTAGAATTAGTGTGGGACAAGTTTCTTCAGTTCTGAATGGGTTAAGAGCGGCCAAGTCAAAACGGCATGTCCCGCCTATACTAAAAGCAATATATGGCCCACGACAGATAAGAGCGAATGTGTAGTTAAGAGCGCTTTTTTTTTGCTTAAGATTGTCACGGACCGCTCTTGAATCGGGTGTGCCCACCGTACCTCTCTCGTAGCAGTACGCGTCCGGGGTATATTAACTATTGTGGGGGACCATACCGTAGTAAATAAGACCAAATATTGTTAGGAAAAACAGAAAAATATATAGGTTTTAGTGTATACCGTAGGTCCTATTTACTATGGTCCCCCGTAACAAGTAATCGGTCTTTGTTTAGCCCGTTCAGAACTGAAAAAAATGTCCTACACTAATTCCAAGTAGTTTGTCCCCAAATTCGTGGGACCAGTTCTTAAGGGCCCGAATTAACGAGTATAAAATAAATTCAATTTGGAAAAAATAACATTCAAATTCGCTTTTCATTGGTCAACACACGCACCAGCACCAAATACTATGCCCCAAGATCCTAATCTTTGGTGCTGGTGCGTGTGTTGACCAATGAAAAGCGGATTTGAATATTGTTTTTTCCAAATTGATTTTTTTTTTTTCTTCGTTAAAACGGGCCCTAAGGGGTTAATAACCGCATTTCGACCCCCTCCCCCCGAGACAGCTAGCCAAAAAAAATGAACACGTTTCGTGCTATCGATCGTGTACGAGGAGCAGCATACATGCACCCAGCAGATATATGCACGTGGGGTCGTCTCGCGGCCAGGTCGAACAATCCCTTGCAATGCAACTCGGACACCAGCCATGTGTTTTCATCCTCCAACCACGCAAGTCATCGTTGTTGTAGTCGTCACTTTTTACCTCGCTAATTTTCCCCTCTACACTATAATCAAGTTAATCAAGCCACAAGAGGGTTTCAATGGAGGGGGGGGGGAGAGAGGTAAGGAGGGGTTAACTTATGAGGGGTTTGGGGAGGGGGGGGGGGTGTACTTCATTATTCATGCATGGCCGTAGTCGTATGACCATAGAGGGGGGGTACTATTTGTTGCTTGCCTTAGTCATTTGACCATTGCCACCACGCATCCCTTTTCGAGACGGAGCGGGGGGGTGTACTTCATTTTCATGCATGGCCGTAGTCGTATGACCATAGACCCTCGCATCCCTACAATGCCGGGACGGAGTATGCGGGTTTTCACCGACCAGGCAGACATTGCTAGCACCAAGCGCGAAGCGCCGTGAGGTGTTGGGCGAGTCGCATGAAGGGTGAGCTGCATCCTACTAAGAACCGCTTGTCAGGCGGACTTGCATATGGATGACAGCTTCAATGAGTTAATTTAATGTCTGGTGTGGCTACTTCCTGAGACAGCAATGGGAGCACTATGTATCTGCCTCATGAATGCCTTACCATGTCACACTACGTGATACGATCATTCCCCTTGTGCGGAGTTGAGGTTCCCGACCCCGCACAAATGATCTACTCGACCGCCAGCCTTGGGTAACCGCCAAAAAAAAACAAGAAAAAAAAACGGCACCCTGGTTGTCTAGCTCACGCAGTGAGAGGCATGTTTTACAGCGTCGTCGCCAGGCGACGCCAACCCAACCCATACACATATAATATATGAGGGGGGGGGGGGGGGGGGGGGGGGGGGGGGGGCGTACTCATTTTTTGCTTGCCTTAGTCATTTGACCATTGACCACGCATTCCCTTTCGAGACGGAGCACCATTCCTACTCCTAATAGAGACACCTCCAACACTTGGGCGCTCATTACGTTGTTTCCATATATTACAAAGAAACTTTTTGCTAATCTTATCCCCTTCTGTTTCGCCGCCTGTGGCCACCATCTATCTCCTAAGATAGCGATCGTTTTCTCGCTACTATTTAGTGTACCAAACTGCTCTATGTCACACTCGTCTATTTTCCTCATCTCCTCCTCTAGCACATCCCTTTCCTCCTTATACCTTTCACATTCTCCCACTATGTGAATTCTACTCTCTATGGCTTTGCCACATGGGCACATCTGTGCATCTACTTCCTCCTCCTCCCGGCTACTGGTATACCTCCTCCTTCTTTCTGGCAGGTCCAGGTCCCCTACACGAAATCGCAGTTTCAGCTTTTTCGCGAAGTCCATTGGGCCATGCAGATACCTTTTCATTCCTATTCCTTCTCTCAACCCCCCGTATATCTCTAAGTGTTCTTCCCCTTCTATCTTCTTTCTTAGCGCTAGCCTTTCCCTTCTTTCTATCCTTTCTTTTGGGGGTAAAAAGGGGTGTGCGTTGGGGCTTGGTAATAACTAAGGGGGGAGGGCATCAGTCTTCCTGGTTGACCTGAATGGTCCTTCTGTGTTATTGACAGTTGGGGGGTTGTCTTCACGGGGCCGGGGGGGGGGGGTGTACTCATATCGTGCACGGCCGTAGTCATATGACCATAGACCCTCGCATCCCTACAATGCCGGGACGGAGCACGTTGGGTTTTCACCAACCAGGCAGACATTGCTTGCACCAAGCGCGAAGCGCCGTGAGGTATTGGGCGAGTCGCATGGAGGGTGAGCTGCATCCTGCTAAGAACCGCCTGTGAGGCGGACTTGCATATGGACGACAGCCTCCAATGAATTGATTTAATTTCTGGTGTGGCCACTTCCAGAGACAGCAATGGGTATCACTACGTATCTGCCTCGTGGATGCCTTACCATATACACACTACGTGATAAGATCATTCCCCTTGTGCGGAGATGAGGTTATCAACCCCGCACAAATGATCTAACAAGACCGCCAGCATGGGTAACCCAGGGGCCATAGTAAATAGGACCTATGGCACACACAAAAACCTATATATTTCCCTATTTTTACCAACAATAGTTGGTCCTATTTACTATGGTCCTCCGTAATCGTAAAAATACTGAAATATATAGGTTTTTGTGTGTCCTGATGAAGCGTGCTACGATGGGGGTACTTATTAACCAAAAATCGTCGCTCTATCATTCTTGTGTCGCCATATTTTTCGTTGTCTCGTTAGGCCATGGGATTGTTCATCGGGTAATATAGCCCTTTTGTTTTCCTCCAAAATCAGTGTGCAGGCTACTGCAGGTATAGAGCTCTCCTCAAGTGACCACCCCCAGAAAAAACATGGCGAACCTCTACCGTGGTATGAGTCTGACTATTATGGTCCCCCGAAATAGTCCGAAATGGAAGTAGCGATTGCTGGGGAGGGGGGAGGGGCGTCGTAGGGTTTTCGATTCGAGCTCGCTGGTGGTAAACATGCTGCTATTGACCTTGTCTTGGAAGCTTGCAGCCAACGCCTCCTTGAGGCCGTCCGGGGGAAGCCTTAGCGTGTCGGTCTTTTTCTCCTTGCCCGCGGTTTTGCTCCAGTCCTCGATGCCTTCAACGGTTGCAACAACGGTTACAAAAACGGTTACAACAACGGTTACAAAAACAGTTACAAAAACGGTTACAACAACGGTTACAAAAACGGTTACAATAACGGTTACAATAACGGTTACAAAAATGGTTACAATAACGGTTACAAAAACGGTTACAAAAACGGTTACAATAACGGTTACAATAACGGTTACAAAACGGTTATAAAGACGGTTACAACAACGTTTACAAAAACGGTTACAACAACGATTTCAAAAACGGTTACAAAAACGGTTACAAAAACGGTTACCACAACTAACTGTTACAAAAACGGTTACAACAACTAACTGTTACAAAAACGGTTACAACAACGGTAATAATTAACGGCAGCAAACACCAAGCAAAAACATCAACGACATAAAACAGCAGCAACAGCAACAGGAATGACAACATCATCAGCGATATCAACGAAAAAGAAAGATAGCAACAACGAGAAACCGAGGGCACCAAAAAACAGCGAAAAATCGTCAACAAAAAACGACGGCGGCAACACCAAAAATTGGCATTTTTTTTTTGTTCATCCCATTTATTATCTTCGTCCTCTTTTTCTCTCTCCCTCTTTAGTCGTAACCCAGATCCGGGGTCACTAAGTACGCTCTTCTCCTTCCTCCCCACTACAGTACGTGCCTTGCATTTTTATCGCGAGAAGATTTCAGCACTTTCTTCCCTCGTCGACTCTCGTCGAATTGCTTGGAGTTCCACAATAATAGGAATAGGCGCTCTCTACAGTTTTGGTGTCATTTGAGAATAAAACTCTCCATACGGAGACTCGAACCCTCGACCTCAAACTTAACAGTCTTCGTGATTACCTGCTAGATCACCGGGGAGACCGGCGACAAAAACAACGGTAAAAAACGGCAGCAACATCAACACCGACAAAACCGCCCCCATCAACAACGACAGAAACAACAACAACAAAAAAACGCGACAAACAGCAACAGCGGCAACAGTAACATAAGGCAACCAATATCAGCAACGACACCAACACAATCCCAACGATGACAACAGCATCAACATCCATGTGAAACATCAACGAAAACAGCGAAAACAACATCAATCAACATCAACGATAACAACGGCAACAACAGCATCAACATCGACAACAACGACGACGACAACAGCAGCCGCAACGGCGACATCAAACATCAAACATCAAAAACACGACATCAACAACAGCTGCAAAAGACCGACATGCCAACAGCGTACTATTAATATTACGGAAGACCATAGTAAATAGGACCAAATTTTGTTAGTAAAAAATAGATAAATATATAGGTTTTAGTGTGTGCCGCAGGTCCTATTTACTATGCCCCCCCCGTAATAGTCCACGAGTAACAGCAGTGGCATCAACAGCAGCAGTGGCATCAACAGCATCATGAACGACGGTAGTCTTGTTGTCTAGTATATGGAAGCACACGCGAGTACCAAGGGGGTTTCAACATAATGGAACAACAAGAGTGGATGTAAGAAGGCTGCCCATCCCCTCAGTGGGCTTGGAGAAAGGCCTCGGAAAATCTACTACGAAGTGGAAAGATGTGAAGTATAAAAGCGGACCATCCCACCCACCCAACTTGAGTATAACAGCAGTATACCGCTTTAAAATGGTTGACACGCCCTGTGTACTGTTAATAGAATACGAATATATCTGGTACTCGTACACGAATAGAAACCCTAACCTTGGTAAGCCTTTCAGACAATGATTAATAACGTTAATATTTTTGTATTTTTGTCTCGTACCATTACGTCCCTCAAAACAACAACCGTGTGAATTTTGTTTTCGATTTTTTTTTTTCCAGTTATTTTATTTTATTTTATTTTTTATTTTTTTATATTTCGCGCAGCTGGATTGCGAGCAGGGTAGGTCGTGCCTGTCGTATATGGCATTGCATTGTGTGCTCTGCTCACTGCATTGCAACGTAGTATCTCTGTGTCGTAGTTTTATGACCACAAAGCTGGTATCTCTCCAGGATGAAGAATCGGCACGGACACTGGGTGTGCTGGATGTCGACAGCTAGAAAGGACGGTTTCATGTGAAGAACACACACATGCCAACATTTAACCCAAACGTGCACTATATTTAGAGACCGAGTGGTACACGTCAGCGTATACCAACCATTTGATTTTTCGAATAAGTGATGACCTCCTCTGCCGACATCAATCAACGCATGCAACAAATGCAGTGACAACACACCAGCAACAACTTCAACAACGACATCAACGCAATGCAACCAACAAAGTCAATCACTGCTGTAGAACCAACACGGCCTCAACAACAACAAAAGGCACACAACGACGACAACCATGCACAGCGACAACAACAACAACTACATCAACACCAGCATGAACTTTAACACAAACTTCAAAGGCAGCAACATTAGCATTTAACGTCCACATGAGCACGGTCATTAACGTAAACTATTCATAGCACTACGAGTACCAACAACAACCACAACCACAACATCAGTATGGACTTTACCACCAACTTCAAAGACAGCACCGTTAGCATTATTACCATTTAACGTCCACCTGAATACGGTCATCAACATAAACTAGCAGTAACAACAACAACACCAGCATGAACTTTACCAAATTAAAAGGCAGCACCATTAGCATTACCATTTAACGTCCACTTGAATACGGTCATCAACATAAACTACTGTAGCATTAACAACATCAACATCAGCGCGAACTCCAGCACCAACTTCAAAGACAGCACCGTTAGCATCACCATTTAACGTCCACATAAACACGGTCATTAACGTAAACCAACCTTAGCATCCACCTGAACAGAAAAAAATCGCATTGGCAGCAACATCCACCGCGTCAACATACCACACCTCCGACATATCATACAGATCATATGTGTGTGTGTTCTTCACATTAAACCTTCCTTTCTACCCGTCGACATCCAGCACACCCAGTGTCCGTGCCGATTCTTCATCCTAAAAAGGTACCAGTTCTGTGGTCACAAAACTACGACACAGAGATACTACGCTCAGTGCAGTAAGCAGAGCAGACAATGCAATGCCATATACGACAGGCAAGACCTACCCTGCTAGCAATCCAGGTGCATGCAAGAGAAAAAAAGCCCATAGATCATTCCCACTCAATTATCTAGATATTTCAGGGCAGGAAACATTCAATTCCTGATCTGTATGATCTGTATGATCTGTGTGATCTAGCTCATGTAGCCGGGTTGGAACCGTACAATCTGCATGATCTAGGAGTTGTGTCCCGGGTTGCCTCTCTGTGCTACGTATATATTCAGATCCTGGACAACTTCTCACGAGGGCAGAATGGGATCTCTGCTGGAGATGATCTAAGTCGTGATTAATCTGACTCATGCAGAATTCGTAGTCAAGCACAGCAGTAACAGTTAGGTAGTCACCCGAAATATTACCGGTAACAGTACCGGCAGCAATACGGGTAACATTACTGGCAGCATTACCGGTAATACGACCGAAATAATACCGGTATAGTATACCGGTAACAACAGTGCTGCTGTCCCGACGATGTTATCGGCAACATTACCGATGACAGTACCGGTAACAATACCGGCAACATTACCCGTAACATTTACCGGTATTAGTAAGTACCAAGGTAACATTACCACCAACACTACCACCAGCACTACCGGTAACACTGGCAGTATTTAAAAGTACGAGTTCACAGCAGTTACTTGGTCGCACGTATCGGTGGCCTGGTCATTCCGGTTATTGTTGAGCGAGGTTTGCGGTAATGTTTCCGGTAATGTTCACATTGCCAGTACGAGTATTATTAATAGTATTCATAAGGAGTTCGCAGCAGTTAGTTGGTCGCACGTTTTGGTTTATTTTTATTGGATGTCGCATCTCCTCTGGGAGAAGCACGACACTTTCTTTCTTTTATTTTGTCATATGCTTCTGTTTGGTTGCTTGATTGTTGATTTGCTTCATTATGTTTACTTTATATTATTTTTCCTTGTCGCATTTTTCGCCTTTTTTTCTCTTTTTTCTCTTGCATGCACCTGGATTGCTAGCAGGGTAGGTCTTGCCTGTCGAATATGGCATTGCATTGTCTGCTCTGCTTACTGCACTGAGCGTAGTATCTCTGTGTCGTAGTTTTGTGACCACAGAACTGGTACCTTTTTAGGATGAAGAATCGGCACGGACACTGGGTGTGCTGGATGTCGACGGGTAGAAAGGAAGGTTTAATGTGAAGAACACACACACACCCACACACACACACACACACACACACACACACACACACACACACACACACGTACGTGTCGGTGGCCTGGTCGTTCCGGATATTGCTGAGCGAGATTTGCGGTAATGTTTCCGGTAATCGCACAGTAATATCGTATAACACGCAAATTAACGGAACGACCAGGCCACCGACATATACTTACTACGTGGAAGTGTGGTGAGCCTAAGCTGGGCCGATGCTAACGGAAACGGTATCTTGGAAAAAATCTCGAAATTATAGTTTTTACGCCATTTCAGCGGCTGTATCTCGCGGGGAACTTAAAATGAGACTTCCTGATATCAGGAGTATACTCAACCCATTCATAACTGAAAACAGTGTCCCACACTAATTCCAAGTAGTTTGTCCCCAAATTCGTGGGACCAGTTCTTAACCCCTTAAGAACTGGTCCCCCGTTTTTCGGGACAAATTATTGAAAATTTGTGTGTGGTTTATTTTTGAGTTCTGAGTGGGTTAAGGGGCTAATTCATCCCCCTTGTGCGAGAGCTTTCCATCGCAGTTGGCGGTCAATACAGGGTCTGGCTTCGAAGCTGTTACAATGGAGCCAGATTTTGCAAAGCTTCCAAACAATTGGCCCCAATGTTTGACGAGATAGGAACGTCACACGCCGGTTTAGGACCCCAATTTTCGGAAACTAGACTTGCATGCATGCCACTGTCTCAATCCACCAACAAACCCAATGCTATCGAAGCACCTGGTACTAGGGGGGTGGGGGGGGGGCGTACTCATTTGTTGCTTGCCTTAGTAATTTGACCATTGACCACGCATCCCTTTCGAGAAGGAGCACCGTTCCTACTCCTAATAGAGACACCTCCAACATTTGGGCTCGCTTCATTACGTTGTTTCCATATATTACAAAGAAGCTTTTTGCTAATCCTATCCCCTTCCTGTTTCGCCGCCTGTGACCGCCATCTATCTCCTAAGATAGCGATTGTTTTATCGCTACTATTAACGGGGGGAGACCAAATCAGCAAATGCCTTTTAGGGATGGTGACTTATTTTTCGAGTCCCTCGCACGAGAGAAGCTCAATATTTCCCCCCCGAAAAATATGACGCCGAAAAAAAATGGTATCGCGCAGCCCTGCCAAAAAAATCCCTGCGCTACGTACGTACGAGTAGTCCTAAAAAAGCAGAAACATGACGGGGGTCAACTTCTCATACGACCCCGTAATGCTCACTTGGGGAGCTCAAACGGTCGCAAAAATGGTTTTGCCTCAGAAGGGTAAAACTAACTGCAACCCTGAGAACCACTCCGTCCCAAAATATAAGCACCTTTTTTATTGAATATGAATGTATAAAAGGTGCTTATATTTCAGGACAGAGTGGTTTATATATACCTTGGGATGAGACCAGTAAGTAATCAAAAACAATTTACGGTGAAAAACCGTAGGGGGGATACATGGTTACTAGGTCCATCGAAGGTTCTATATATTAGAGCAGTGGCCAAAATCGGATATACCCGGTGGGAATGTGGCCATAATCGGGTATACCCGGTGGGATTGTGACCAAAATCGGGTATATCCGGTGGGAATGTGGCCAAAACAGGGTACCCTTGTAATCAGTGACCGCAACGATCCCAGGGCGCCCTCTCATTGGCCAGCGCCGGCCACTACCCGACGCTGGCCACACTCCCACCGAGTATACCCGCTTTTGGCGACTAAAATTCTAAGCAGTGGCCAAAATCGGGTATATCCGGTGGGAATGTGGCCATAACAGGGTACCATTGTAATCAGTGACCCCAACGGCCCCAGGGCGCCATCTCATTGGCCAGCGCCGGCCACTACCCGTCGCTGGCCACCGGGTATACCCGTTTTTGGCTACTCAACTTATATGCACTACGTATTTCCCCCCGGAATAGAAAACTTTTACGTATCATACGTACCAGGTATGTATGTAAAATCTTTCAAATCCGAAACTCACCGAGACACAGGTCCCTGACCGCAGCGTGGCCGACTTCGATGGCCCGCATCATGTCCTCTTCCGCCACAAAATCGCTCTCCCCCTCGATCATCAGCACTCCCTCCCTGTGCGGCCACCAACCAGCAGTCACCACTCATGAATTGACAAAATAATCCATCATCAGCTCGACGCGTGCTACGATAGAGGTGGGTATACCGCTTTTTGGTGCCGTTAGCCAACTAGTTGGCTTTAGCCGGTAAGTCGGCTGGCGAAGCGAGAAGTTTTTTTTTAATGACGGAGCTCCTTAACCCAAAATGGTCGACTTGCCATCAGCTGGCTTCGCCACTCGACTTACCGACTAAAGCCAATTAGTTGGCTAACGGGTACCCGCCGATTAGTTATCAGTCGTGAAATCCTGCCGAATCATGTATCTACAGATTGATGATTGATGGTTAATGTGTTTTGTGTGTTTGTCTGTTTGTTCGTTCGTTCGTTCGTTCGTTCGTTCGTTCGTTCGTTCGTTCGTTCGTTCGTTTGTTTGTTAGTTAGTTAGTTCGTTAGTTAGTTAGTTAGTTAGTTTGTTCGTTTGTTTGTTCGTTTGTTTGTTGTATGTTTGTTTGTTTGTTTTTTCATCCCATGTATTTTCTTCGCCCTTTTTTATTTATGTTTTCTCTCTCACTCGCACGTACCAGGTACGAAGTAACTCAGACCCCCTGGGGTCACACAGCAAGAAGCCTCCCCTCCTCCCCCCTCCCTCCCCACTGCAGTTCGTGCCCTGCTTCCAGTTTTTTTTGTCTATCGCGAGAAGGCTTCAGTCTTTCCTTCCCCTCGTCGGCGTGCGCTGAGATTGGTCATCAATGAAAAATGATTCATGATCCATGATTGATCCGTGCTACGGTAGAGGTATACCATGGTAAGTTTTTGCCTTCTGAGGGTGGTGACTTGAGGAGATCTACACTAATAGTAAGTACAAAATAGTAAGTAAAAAAAACGATTCTGGAGAATAAACTACCAGTAAGTAAGTAAAAAAAATGATTTTGGAGAAAAAAGCAAAAGTGCTATGTACGTACCCGATGACCAATCCCCAATCACCAAATCCAACTTCAACGATTATTCATCAATCACAAAATTATCAAATATCGATCACAAATCCCCAAATCCCCAATCATCAAGCATCCACCCATCAAGCATCCATAATCCAATATCAAAACCCCGAGCACTCACGCCGTTCCGGCTATGGTGAGGTTAAGCGGAGACATGGCCGCGACAGCCATCTCCGGGTTAACCACCAGCTCCCCCTCGCTGTCCATGCCAACCTATAGCCACGATCGATACAGCCCATGGAAACGCAAGGCAAAGACAAAACGGAGAGGGAGGGAGGGAGGGAGGGAGGGAGGGGGTGTGCTCATGTCATGCACGGCCATAATCGTATGGCCATAGACCCTCGCATCCCTACAACGCCGGGACGGAGCAAGGTCGGGTTTTCACCAACCAGGCAAGACATTGATTTTCTTACACCAAGCGCGAAGCGAAACGTAAGGTGTTGGGCGAGTCGCATGAAGGGCTAGCTGCATCCTACTCGTAAGAACGGCTTGTGAGGCGGACTTTCTTGCATCGTATATATGACAGCGTCGAATTAATTAATTCGCTTTCTGGTCTGGGGTGGAGGAGACATAATTTTAGGGGCCATTTGGGCCGAGAGATGAGAAGAGGGTGGGGGCCGAATCGGCGCATATATAATTACAGTACACGACACCTGATAAGAAACAAGCTAGTAAGAAAGCCAGGCTGATTTTTAAAGGAAAATAAGAAATTCGAGGGTCGTTATCTTGAAATTAGTGTAGAAAGCACCCTCTCTCGAATAAGAAATCCAGCCTGGGCCAGCTTTCCTGTTTCTTATTAGGTGTCCTATACTGTACACAGGGCGGAACATGAGGTGTACAAAAAAAAAAAAATGAATGCGGAGGGCCCCCGAGTCTCGTCCGAATACCTCAAGCCTGGGAACACAAGCAAATTGCTGGCAAAAACATTCACTCATGGGTCAAAACAAATGCGACCACACGAATGTATACATGTGTATGCACACACTCATACAGACGCACGCATACATTTCTCTCACTTAAACAATATAATGTATATGTATTATGTACATAGCTAACCGGTCGCCCCGGTGGGCTAGCAGGTAACCACGAAGCCTGTTAGAGTCAAGACCGTGAGTTCGAGCCCCCCCCGAGTGCATGCTCGTAGGAACTTGTTCTCGCAAAAAAGCTATCTTGACTAGCGGAAAGCGTGAGAGCGTGAGATAGCAAAATTCGATGAAGATCGACGAGCGTTGGCAAGGCTGAACTCTCTGCGCGATAAAAATCAAGGCAAGAACCGTAGTGGGGGAGGAGTGAGAGGAGCCTACTTTGTGACCACGGATCTGAGTTACGACTAGGGAGGGAGAAAGACAGAAGTGCGAAGATAATACCTGGTAAATGGGATGGAAAAAAAAAAATGCCTTTGGCGATACAGTCCCATTTACGGCCTCGATTTGCCTACATCCTCAAGCCACGTTTGTGCTGGACGGCAAAAAATATGCCCAATGGCAACAATAACATTTGTTTCCGGTGCACTGAACACTCTACAAAACAATGGCACAGTCCCCCCTCCCCCCCCGCGCAAATTATACGACTACGGCCATGCATGACAATAGTACCCCCCCTCCCCCTAGCAATGTCTGCCTGGTCGGTGAAAACCCGACATGCTCCGTGCCGGCATTGTAGGGATGTAGGGATGCGAGGGTCTATGGTCATACGACTACGGCCATGCATGAAAATGAAGTGCACCCCCCCCCGTCCCTCCTATGGTCATACCACTACTGCCATGCATAACATGAGTACACCCCCCCCACCCTCCTCCCTCCCTCCCCCCCACCGCCCCCGCCCTCCGCCTCCCTCACCTCACCTCCCGACATGCTCACCGTGACTCCCGCAATCGCCCGAATGAGAGGCACATTGCTCAGTGCCAAGGCCGCAGAAGCGGCGGTGATGGCCAGGGGCACAGGAGAATGAACATTGTCGTAGGACAACACCCACGACAGCAGCTGGGTCTCATGGAACCAGCCAGGGTGCATGGCGGGCCTAATAGGGCGGTCCATCAGCCGGGACACCAAGGTCTCCTTGTCCGACGCCCTGGAGTTGAGTTTGGAAAAAGGCGGTAGGTTGGGGGGGAGGGGGGGGGGGGGGGGGGGGGGGACGATGCTGCTGTAGTCGAATGTATGTTGCGCGCGTCAAGGTCTCTTTTGGCAAAATTATACTGGTACGAATACAGTAGGTTTTTTAGTGTGTGGAGGCCGTCAGTCATGTGGGGATGATGGTGGTGGTGGTGGTGGTTGTCGTGGTGGTGGTGGTGGTGGTGGTGCGGTTCAGTGCGTTTATTTTCGTGCAGTTCGGCACGGCATGTTGCAGCAGTTTGATTCGGCGTACGTAGTGCTGTTCGGTACGGTCTGTCGTGCGGTTTGACGCAAATTGGTATAGTATACACACCGTCCAAGTAGCTGGCCATTGCCGATTGCTGAATGGCAAAAGGAGACTGACTGGCAACTGATTATCGATGGGTATTAAGTCCTTCCCAGGTTGGCGACGAGCGATTGATGACCGATGATTGACTACTCGTGATCGGTGATGCCTGAACGATGCTAGCGGGGGCCGCCACAAATAGGGCTACCTCTGCTATTCCAATTGCACAAAACGACATCTACACGGAAAATCACCCCACACCATAGGTCTGCTATTGCGGGAGTCCATAGTAAATAACACCTACGGTACACACAAAAACCTATATATTTACCTTTTTTTGCTAGCATTTTTTTTTTGTCCATCCCATTTATTATCTTCGCCCTTCCTTTCTCTCCCCTCCCTATAGTCGTAACTCAGATCCGGGGTCACAAAGCAGGCTCCTCTCCCTCCTCCCGCCACTACGGTTCTTGCCTTGCATTTTTATCGCGAGAAGACTTCAGCCTTTTCTTCCCTCGTCGACTCGCATCGAATTGTGCCTCTACCCACGCTACTATTAATAGGCGCTCTCAGCAGTTGATTTAATATTTGGTTCTATTTGAATAGGGACCTACGGTCTATAAATTTACCATTTTTTACTAGCAATATTTGGTCCGATGTACCTGGTACTATGGTTCCCCATAACAGATATAGCAGTAACCGCGGACGTCGTACTATTAATATATATCCACTGCAGGCGGTGCGGATTCTCGCAGAAACAAAAAAAAAACATCCACTATGAAATCGAGCAATTTCGGCGAAACTCATGTTTTCAAGCTGTGCGCGATACTCACCTTTTGCACGCTGAGTGTGATACTCATCTTTTTGCAAGCTTTGCGTGATATAATGTGATACTCCCGCCGGTCGCCCCGGTAGACTAGTGGTCAGCTTCAAAGAATACTGGCATTGGTACCCAAGTTCGAATCCCACCGTGGTCAGATTTTTACTTTATTTGAAAAAATAAAAAGGAACCAATTGCTGAGAGCGCCTTCGTGGCGTGGGTAGGCGGAATCCGACGCAAGTCGACGAGGGAAGAGAGTGCTGAAACCTTCTCGCGATAAAAATGCAAGGCACGTACCGTAGTGGGGAGGGGGGAGAAGAGCCTACTTAGTGACCCCGGATCTGAGTTACGACTACGTAAAGAGGGAGAGAGAAAAGAAGGGCGAAGACAATAAATGGGATGGACGAAAAATATATATGTACTACAGGTTTTATATTACCTCATCAAGGGACTATGACGGAGGACCATAGTAAATAGGACCAACCATTGACAGCGAAAAATAGGTAAACATATACCGGTAGGTGTTCGTGTGTACAATAGTTCCTATCTACCATGTTCCCCCGTAATAGACATGAGGGCAACATAATCTGACAGTAATAATATAAATAGAAGCCGAACCGGCACCTTCCATCCCGCTTGTTGTAACCGCCAGACGTCATCCCCGCGGCAGAAAACCGCTCCTGGTAATCCACCCTCAAAGGCGCGAAGTCCGTCATCGACGATTTCTATTATATCCCGGTGTGTAGTGATTAAGGACGACACAAACGCGTGCATGAAGAAGGGCGGGGGGGGGGCTATCTCTGTCTGTCTCACTCTGCGGTGGGTCTCACTTCAGCTATCAATAGTCGCATTTGTCTGTAGAGTCCTGGCCCTCTAGACCCTGCTGTACGACTCGGACACGCGTGTGTCGTTGTGCTCTCGTGCCCCGTACGTCGGCATTTCACTTGCTTTACCTTTGATCCGTTTGCGAGTTTTCCTGTTTTCGGTTTTTCTGTCTCACAGTCTGTGACCACATAATTTGTGTCTCTTAGTAGGATAAGTAATCAGGATGGGCACTGCGTGTACTGATGCACTGTAGTTGAATAGAAATAACGGTGACGCGTGCTACGATAGAGGCAGCACTTTTCGGCTAATTTTGTTTCTGAATGACCGATTACAGGCCCCTTAACCCATTCAGAACCGGAAAACTTATCCCACACTGATTCCAAGTAGTTTGTCCCCAAAAACGGGGGACTAGTTTTTGAGGGATTTAACACAAAAGCGTCGGAATGCCATTCTTGCTTNGGGGGTGGTATGTGTGGTTTGGGGGGGGGGGGGCACTCATTAACCGCATGTCATGCATGGCCATAGTCGTGTGACCATAGACCCTCGCATTCCTATAATGTCGGGGCGGAGCGCGTCGGGTTTTCACCGAGCAGGCAGACATTGATTGCATGCACCAAGCCCGAAGCGAAACGTAAGGTGTTGGGCGAGTCGCATGAAGGGTGAGCTGCATCCTAATAGGAACGGCTGGTGAGGCGGGCTGTCTTGCATGTGGATGACAGCGTAGAATGAGTTGATTTGTTTTCTGGTGTGGCCACTTCCAGAGCTAGCAATGGGTATACTATGTAACAGCCTCGTGGGTGCCATACCATATACCTGGTACACACTACGTGATAAGAAAATTCCCCTTGTGCGCAATTCAGGGTTCTCCACTCCGCACAAGTGATCTAACTTGACCGCCAGCCATGGTGACCGCAACTAAAATAAGTGAATACACGGCATCCTGGTTGGTCTATAGCTCACGCAGTGATTGGCGAGTTTTACAGCGTCGTTGCCAACCAAAGACGCCAACAAAAAATATAGAACTGATTATGAACTCGTTCGGGCTGGTCGGTGTTACTTGCCCCGGTGGCGTCGGTTGGTAACGGTATGGTATGGTATGGTGTGGTATGGTATGGTATGGTATGGTATGGTGTGGTATGGTATGGTATGGTATGGTATGGTATGGTATGGTATGGTATGGTATGGTATGGTATGGTATGGTATGGTATGGTATGGTATGGTATGGTATGGTGTGGTATGGTATGGTGTGGTATGGTATGGTATGGTATGGTATGGTATGGTATGGTGTGGTGTGGTATGGTATGGTGTGGTATAGTTTGGTATGGTGTGGTGTGGTATGGTATGGTATGGTATGGTATGGTACGAAGTTATGTGGTATGGTATAGAACTAGCTATAAAATCGTTTGGGCTGGTCGGTGTTACTTGCCCCGATTGCTTGCTCGGTGGCTTCGTACTTCTTTTTTCTTTAGCTTTCAAGATTTTTTTTTTATGTTGTTCGTTCTTGCCCGGTGGCTACGTACGAGTACGAGTAGCTGGTGTATACGAGGAACAAACGCCTGCTGTGTTCTCCCTTCTTTTCAGCTAGCGACACCCCCAGAATTTCGAGTCAAACCACAATCCCGAAGGGGAGCCTTGCATATAATACATGTACGCATACATCACTGACAGGGGGTGGTGGGTGGGTGGGTGGGTGAGTGGGTGGGTGGGTGGGTGGGTGGGTGGGCGATGAAAGTAAATACGAGTCTGTTCTTGAATATAAGGTTCATTTTGACCTTATCTGGTACTGCCAACGGCCCTTATACAGTGGGTACACCGGTTGAAAGAGAGGCCTATATATCAATAGATAAGACTATTCGGGAGTTATAAGAGCGGTAAAAAAAAGGCATGTTTTGCCTACTTACACTAAAAAGCTGTAACATGGCCCAAGGTACTCCGTCATACAGAAAAAAAAAAACACCTAATAATAGGCGTGAAACAGGGCTAATAATACGAAAGCCAGGCCAAGATCTATATAGAGGAGGATACTAAAATTCGAGAGTCGCTATCTAGAAATTAGCGTAGAAAGAGTCCTCTCTCAAAAATAAGAAACCCAGCCTGGACCATCTTTCCTGTTTCTTTTTCGGTCTCCTGTATTGTGTGTGTTAACCCCTTAAGAACTGGTCCCACCTATTCGGGGGCAAACTACTTGGAATTAGTGTGGTTGTTTTTTTTTGTCAGTTCTGAATGGGTGAATTTCCGGACATTTAAGAACCGGCGCTCCCATCGCCCCCATGCGAGATCGCCTGGCCCGCATCGTCCACCGCGAATTTACGGTGGACCATAGTTAGTAGGATCCATGGTACACACAAAACCTACACAGTACAGGACACCTAATAATAAGAAACAGGCTAATAAGAAAGCCAGGCTGATATTTAGAGGAAAATAATAAATTCGGGAGTCGTTATCTTGAAATTAGAGTAGAAAGCAGCCTCTCTCAAATAAGAAATCCAGCCTGGATCAGATTTCCTGTTTCTTATTAGGTGTCCTGTACTGTATCGTGTCCCTCTTCTGTCAAAATTAATTAATAGGTATAATATATGTATTGGTATTCCTGTAGCACAAATTATAAGTGAAATACGAAATTAAAAGAACACACTCCTGAACACCTCCTCACACTGTTGGCTTGACGGCTTGGAAGCCCTTTGCTTGATGTCTGCTCGTCAGCAAAACCCACGACTATCCCGGGGGAGGTGTATCTTCGGTACTGATTATACTTGTCACACGTCACCCGGTATGTACGAACCACTACATGAGAACCCTGTTCATCTGATTGGTCAATTCTTCCGTACGTACAAAACTCATATTCCCCCGTATCGCTGCGCTTCCCTTGGAAATATTATGCGTTCAATTTTTTCCTGGGCCATCCAGTAGGGGTCAGTCAACCCCGTGGTCTACTGGTTATCCTCCTCAGGTCGAGGGTCTAGTTCCGAACCCTGCAATGTTGTGGGATGTATTCCACTTTTTATTAACAACATTTGGTCGTATTTGCTATGGTCCCCTCGTAAATAGAACGGACGGAGAAGGGAGAAATTGAGGTCCCCAGTGAGCACCATAACTCCCTGCTTCAACAACTGGCAAACGTTTAAGCGCAAACAAAGCGAGTAAACTTCCAATCTACCGGAATATATAAATATATAATATGCAGAGATTAATATTTTCCCAGAAATCTTAGCCTGCCCTTTCTTATTGCTCGCTTTTTTACTGTGGAAGGTGTCCTGTACTGTTCTCCCCCCCCCCCTTTTTCTTCCTTTTTTCCTTTCTCTCTTTTATTTTCCCTTTTTCCTTCGGATTGGTTTCACGCTCTCTTGGTTGAGGTTGTACGATGTGCCACAAACAGTTATGATGTACGTACATATATCGTACGGCGTTGTACGTTTTATCTTGTGCATTATTTTTCCCCGAGAAAATTCTTCCACTCTCCAGAGCTTATTTTTGGAGCCTATCCTGTGACCACCGACTACTTTTTTCGCGATCAGTTAATGTGAAAACAGTACAACAACAGCAACAACAACAACAACAACAGCTGTACATCTGCGATGCATCTCTCTCTGTCTCACCTTGTCTGTGCAGGCGGTGCTGTAAACCACCGTTTCCCCGTCTGAAGCCATCACCGCTCCGCTTGCCTGCCGCCCCACCTTACCGGTCTCGAAAGACAACTGCCTCACCAGGGAGTTCCACGAGCACGGGAAGGAGAAATAGAAGGGGGGAAGGGGGATACTAATGTCAACACCGGAATTGGGAGTTCCACGACCACGGGAAGGAGAAATAGAAGGGGGGAAGGGGGATACTAATGTCAACACCGGAATTGGGAGTTCCACGACCACGGGAAGGAGAAATAGAAGGGGGGAAGGGGGATACTAATGTCAACACCGGAATTGGGAGTTCCACGACCACGGGAAGGAGAAATAGAAGGGGGGAAGGGGGATACTAATGTCAACACCGGAATTGGGAGTTCCACGACCACGGGAAGGAGAAATAGAAGGGGGGAAGGGGGATACTAATGTCAACACCGGAATTGGGAGTTCCACGACCACGGGAAGGAGAAATAGAAGGGGGGAAGGGGGATACTAATGTCAACACCGGAATTGGGAGTTCCACGACCACGGGAAGGAGAAATAGAAGGGGGGAAGGGGGATACTAATGTCAACACCGGAATTGGGAGTTCCACGACCACGGGAAGGAGAAATAGAAGGGGGGAAGGGGGATACTAATGTCAACACCGGAATTGGGAGTTCCACGACCACGGGAAGGAGAAATAGAAGGGGGGAAGGGGGATACTAATGTCAACACCGGAATTGGGAGTTCCACGACCACGGGAAGGAGAAATAGAAGGGGGGAAGGGGGATACTAATGTCAACACCGGAATTGGGAGTTCCACGGTCACGGTAGGGGAGAAAGATGGGGGGGGGGGGGGGGGGGAAAACCAATTTGTCCCGGAATAAAAGACCCATTTGTTTTTAATTT
>MEHQ01000403.1:56354-95307 GCA_008828725.1 Saccharina japonica
GGGGGGGGGTGGGGGGGGGAGAGGAGGGGGGGGGGGGGGGGTAGTGGAATACCAATCTGTCCCGGAATATAAGAACCATTTGTATTTAATATTAATGTGAAAAAGGTGCTTATATTTCGGGACAGTGTAGTAGGCGGTAGTGGGAGAGGTGGATGCAGCTCACCCTTCATGCGACTCGCCGAATACCTCACGGACCTTCGCGCTTCGTATTCACCATGTCTGCCTGGTCGGTGAAAACCCGACGTGCTCCGTCCCGGCATTGTAGGGATGCAAGGGTCTATGGTCATACGACTACAGCCATGCATGGCATACGGCTATTGAGTACATCCCCCCCACCACCACTACCACCACCACCTCACCTCTCGACCACCAACATTAACCCTCAAGACGCTAACCCCGCTCTCGTTCGTCTCGATTCGATGGCCTCCCCCCGCCGCCGCCGCAGCCTCCGCCTCCATAGAAACCCCTTTTCTGCCCGGTTGACTGTGACCCCCCCCCGTCGGAAGCACGGACCGTTGTCGCTCGGTAAGCCGGAGGCCTGCTAGGGTTGGGATCAGGGTTGGGGGGCGGGGGTGGGGTTTCGGAGTTATTGGGAGGAACTTGCAGCTTTTCAAATTTAAAATTACGAGTATGTATATATTTTTAATTAGTACCGGTATCGTACAACTCAGTGCGTCCGCTCTGAGTTCTGCCGATTGAGTGGTTCATGCTATATCATACCGGCGTACTCACGTTAGGAAGCTGCGAGACAGGCTGGAAGCGCAGATTTTGATTGTCTCGAGGGCGTGTTGCTGTGTTTTGATGTGTTTAGATTTCGGTGCTCTCATGAATACAGCAGTATATATCAGCTACTGCTGTGGCAGGGTGTGGTATGCTCGTACATGAGCGCGGCTTCAGTGAGGCTGGACTGAAATATGAAAACGCACATCGTACCAGGTACGTACTCGTAGGGTACCAGGTACTGGACCTGGTACCGACATGGTGCAAATTGTGTACCTGGGAGACGCATATGATACGTACCTATGATATCAATACATACGTTGATCTTCTTTGGTTCGGAAGCTTTCCTCGGCATATCTTCGTACCTCACAGCCACTCTCAGCCTCTAATTGCCGAAGCAGAGGTTACTTGCTTTCCGGAGGTTCTCGGCTTTCCTAGGTTTTTTTTTATTCGCGATTACTTGCTTTGCCTCCAGCTCTTTTTCATTGTTTTGTGCTCGTGCTTGAACACGGCAACGGGGATGAGCGCGGCGCTATCGCGGGTATTGGCGGGCGCTGGCCAGTAGAGGGAGGGTCGGAAGGAGCGCGGTCGCCGTTTTCGTGGCTAGGCGCCGCGAGTCCATCGAGAGGTGTGGTCGCGAGGGGGCGGGGAGCTTACGAGGCTGATAGAACCTCAGACGTTCGAAGTTTTCTTCGCGTGCTTTCTTCATGCTCCCATAAAAATACTGTACGTTTGTTTTTCGTTCAGTTTTGTGTATACTGCAGCACGATACAGCAGTGAGTGGTAGGCGGGTACCATACGTTCAGTTGCACGTATGTACAGTAGTAGGTATTGCAGCGCAGCGCTGTGCGGTGTCGTGCGGTTCCGTGGCCTACTGCCGTGCGGACAGTGCTGTACCGTGATGTGCCTTCTCTTCTTCCGTACATCAACGTACAGCAGTAGCAAGTATTACATCGTTTCTTCCATAATGTGACAGGTTTATCTCGTGCATGAGTGAGTACGTTTTTTTCGTGCATGTCACTTCAAGTCCACAGTTTCTTCGCTGCACCATAAATATCTTGGCATTTTCAAGTCGGTCCTTGCACCACACCGTGGACCTCTTCTGCCCCTTTCCTTGCGCTAGCGTAGCGGGCGGCCCACGGAGCGGAGCCCTTACAGTCACAAATCACACCCCCAGCAGGCAGCGCAGCGCCGTGCTGTGAGCCGTGTTGCTGTGCTTTCTCTTCCTTTCGAACATATTTTTTTTTGTGGTGTACGACTGTGCTGCTGTCGTCGTACAGGTATTAATAGGTGCTTTGGCACAAGGAACATATCAGTACTCCTGCAGTACAATACAGCGGTAGGCGCAGGTAGGCGGGTGCTATACGTTCAGTTGCGTACAGCAGTAAGTATTTCGCTGCATTGCACCATGAATCTCACTTTGCATTTTCAAGTCGGTCCTTGCACCACATCGTGGACCTCTTTTGCCCCTTTCCTTGCGCGAGCGTAGCGGGCGGTGAGGAGCTTTGCTTTCTTCGGGATCTTTTTTCGTGTTGGAAGATAGATATTCCCACTATAATATCGTTTCTGTCCGGTATTAGCCGTCATACATATATGGAGCTCTTGGCATTATCAAGTCGCCAGTTGCAGCTACGAAAATAATATATGTTCCTGTTTTACGCTTTTCACATGTGGTTCCTTTCCTCCTTCCGCGAGCGTAGCGGGCGGCGTTAGCCGCCCGCGCAGCGGAGCCCTTGTTCAACATACAAGAGACACAACACTGAGACACAAGAGACAGACACACACAACTCGCGCAATATGGTGTGCTACCATACCTACGATATGACCTCGCGCAATATGGTATGATGCCATACCGACGTACGATATGATTGAATACGGGGTATCTCCACCTACCTGTGGTACCTAGTGGTGCTGGTACTGCACTGCTACGGCTGCTGTTGCAGCTGCTACTCTGTTGTGTCATGTGGACCAGGTACAGCCTACGTACGTACAGCATATCAGCATACATGATCATCATGAACAATGAATCATGATACATTACGATAGCGCCACCACACCGCAGCCGCACCGCAGGCGCAGCCAGCAAGCGGGCAGCAACACACCCAAGCTCTGCTTCTGACATCTGCGGACTGTTTCCCAGTCCCCCTCTCTCATGACGCAGCCAAGGCCTTCATGCAGAAGCACCACCGCCATCACCACCACCTGCACCATGACCATCACCCACCCTCTTGAAGGAACGCACACAGCGCACAGCACAAACGTCAACCACAGGCAACCTTAGTTACTGCAAACACCCACCCCACTCACTTGCCCACCAATCCACCTACCTACCCACCCACCCACACGCACAGTACATCAGGAAGAGTTGTGCATCTCCTAGCCACCTCCCCAAGCCGTCTCCAAACTCACCGCGCACAGCCGACGTAGCTGGCACAAACGCTCTCGATACGACAGCATGCAAGCCAAGTACGACGACGACAGGCAGAGCCCCCATTGGGAAAAATCGCATGCGTCGCCCGCCGTTGTGTCGTCCCGCCATTGCGCCGTGCACGCCCGCCATGCCAGCGCCGCACTCCGTGTCAGCCTACGCCCTTCCGTCTAGGCCCTTTGCTTGTAGACAGTTAGCTCAGCTCGTCAGCACTGCTGTGAGTCTTCGTCTTGGGATCAGAGGGTGTTGCACAAAGTTGGGATTATCTTCAAGGGGATATTATTTCCATTTTTCGTTTTCGTTTTTCGTTTTTTCGTTTTTTCGTTTCTTCGCTTTCCGGCCGATTTTCCTGCTTTCCAGTTGTGTTTCCCCGTCGTTTTCCCCGCGTTTTTTTGTGTTGTTGAGTGTGCATACTCGTTTGTTGCAGCAGCAGCATTACAAGTAATAGTACCGTAGTACGAGTACGCGGGCTCACAGGTTCGGCTTGAGTCTGGAGCACTTTCCTTTCTTGTCTGAGTACGTTGCGTCGAGGAGAGACGCCAGGTTTTTGAAGCATCCACAGGTAGGCTTGACGACAAGCTGGATGAACGTTTCGTGGGACTGCCATTGCATTGCCTCGCATTCAAGGATACATTGGGTGTCGTCAGTCGTTACATGTGCACGATACAACACGCAAGTATTCCTAGAATACGAGCGCCCACAGAGTAGTAGTTAGTCGTACAGTAAAAGATTATACAGATATCTGTGATCTTCTCGACGATTGGTGAAACCGACGGAGAGCATAATCTAATATATCTATGCGACGGTTGGGCCGAGCCTGGCGCCCACATCGCCCCCCAATGTTTGAAAGTGAAGTGTACTGCAGAACCCAGCACATTTTTCGAACATTTAAGTATGAGTACGCGGGCTCAGGTTCGACTTGAGTCTGGAGCACTTTCCTTTCTTGTCTGAGTACGTTGCGTCGAGGAGACGCCAGGTGTTTGAAGCGTCCACAGGCAGGCTTGACGACAAGCTGATCTAACGTTTCGAAGAGTGGGACTGCCATTGCCTCGCATTCAAGGATATATATTGGGTGTCGTCAGTCGTTGCGTGTGCACGATACAACACGCAAGTATTTTCGGAATACGAGCGACCACAGTCAGTTGTACAATAAGATACAGATATCTATGATCTTCTCGACGATTTCGGTGAAACTGACGCAGAGCATAATATATCTATGCGACGGTTGGGTCGAGCCTGGCACCCACATCGCCCCCCCAATGTTTGAAAGTGAAGTACTGGAGAACCCAGCACATTTTTCGGAGATTTAGAAGGGAGATATAGGCCTTCGGGCTTTCTACCATTCAAAGGCATTGTACACAACGGGCGGTAGTTGATGTACTTGTATAGATTTTGCACTTCTTATACTTGTTCATCCATAGTCAGTCATGTCACCCCTTTCGCGTAGTAAAAAAACACGGGCTTGTGCGATCATGATTTTATTTGCGAGTTGAGTGTTTCAGTCATAAAAGGTTCCCCTTCGGGATTGTGGCTGGCTTAAAATCCCGGGGGTGTCGCAAGCTGAAAAGGGAAAACACAGCAGGCATTTATCTGTTCGTTACTTACCAGCTACTACTACTCGCGTACGTACGTAGCTGCCGGGCAAGAACGAACATCATAAAAAAAAATCACTTCTTGAAAGATAACGAAAAAAAGTATCCACCGAGCAAGTACGCGTGCGAGTAGCACCGACAAGGCCGAACGATTTATAGTTACTTCCATGCTACGAAGTGTCACAACTACTATTAATAGTAGTGGGAACTACTATTAATAGTAGTGGGATGCATGCGTGTCCTTCATATGAGTGATTGCATAATGCAGCGGCTAGGGAGGCTGTCGGACATACGTAGTCGTTGATCGTATCGGCACCACCTATGAATGATTGAGGTAACAAAAATAGGGAATCAAACACAGCAGTAAACAAGAAGCAAAAACGAAAACGATGTTTTCCATCGTCGCCGACATACATAGAGCAGTATTAGGGCCTACGTACCACAATGATAACAGGGGGTTAAAGAGGTGTATTTCAGGGACCCCATGCGACTCATCCAAAAATACGCATGACGGACATATTAAACAAAAAGCTCAACAAAACAAGGTATAAACTTTTCATCCAAATATACGCATGACGGACATATGAAGCAGCAAAAAGCTCAACAAAACAAGTATAAACTTTCATCGTAGTGAGAGCTGTACTGTATCACCAGCAAACCATAATCACACCAGGTGGTGCTACTCCATCGGAATCGTCATCTAAAACACGTACCAGGTACCCGGTACCGTACGTATTTAGATTATTAACAGGAACAATTAACATGTTTTTCATCGTCGCCGATATTGTATTAAGAGCTATCATACCAGGTATAATGATAGCGGAGGAGGAGTATCTATTGGACTCGTCCGAACCGTCGCCCAAAAGCTCAAATGGATGACTGGATAACCGACCAATCAGCATTCGAGACCAATCAACCTTCGTCGCGTCAACATCAAAACAGCGCTGACGATAAGTAGGCGACAAAACGCAATAAAAAACCCCAAAGAAATAAATAAAGGACACACACTCAAAGCCGCGTACAGTACGTACAAAAACACGAAAGAAACGTAAACAAACCCAGTAAATATTGACCCAAGTTTACACATCAGCAGTACGAGTAGCAGCAGGATTACCACCATCACCACCCCCTCCCCACAGCTAGCAGCAGAGGTAGCAGCAGCAGGAGCAGTACCACCATCACCAGCACCACGACCCCCCCTTCTAGTAAGAGCAGTATCACGACCACCACGACCACCACCTCCCCCCCTCCCATCAGCACCAACCCTCCGTTCATCCCTACCAGCATCATCCTCACCACCCCCTCTCCTCCCTATCTCCTACCAATCACGCCGTTGCCTTGTCACACCGACAAATTACGCGACTGCCCCCTCCCAACCAACCACACCGCTGTACTAACCGCGGCGCGAGGCGGAGGAAACAAAGAGCTAGATAGCCCGAGAGTCAGACCGACCGATACACCGTACCGACGGAAAGACCAAAGCCAGACCGGCAGCATAATCGCAACACAGCAGTCAGACCATCAGATAGACTGTCATGGCAGAAAGACAGGCTGACAGCCAGACCGACCGCCAGACAGAAAACCGGACGAAAGACCCCCAGACCGCCAGACAAACCGACGGATAGACAGATAGTCAGACACACCGCCAGAAAAATCAAAAGCACAACCTCAAGACAGGCAGGCTAGCCCGCCACACAGAAAACACCGACGAAAATACCCCCAGGCATACGACGGAGAGCCAATATATATCGACAGTCAGACCGACGAATAGACAGATAGTCAGACATGCGACGGCAGGGCCGGCAGCACGACCGGAAGACAGTCAGACTGAATAGGCCACTACTGTAGATAGAAAAACCGACCAAAAGTACCGTCAGACCGCCAGGCGCTTCGGCGGATAGATTGACGGTCAGACCGACGGGTGGTCAGAGAGTCAATACATATCGACAGCCAGACCGACGGATGGACGGAGAGTCTAGACATACCGACAGTCAGACCAACATACTAAGAGACAGGCAGACCGACAGACCCGTCGGTATAGATACCGACGAAAAGATAGACCCACTGTCTGGTGGACATACAAACCGATCGAGATATCCACGGGTAGAAGACAGCAGATTCACACGTTCCGACAGGCAAGCAATCAGACCGACCGACAGTCAGGCAGAGGTACCGACGGATACACATACCGACACACGGATCGAGACACCGCCAGAGAGACTGATCGATCGGCATACAGGTGAGATAGACAGAGCGCCGGGTAGACAAGGTAGACATAACGACAGGACGGCATCCCGACCGTCAGACCCGCACACAGACGGACATACCGTCGTCTACCGACGGATATACCGGTGCCGATGGACGGACATACCTGCGCCGATTGACTGTCCACCTACAAACGGACGTACCGATAGACGGGCATATTGGTAGACGTGTATGCCCGCAGATAGACAATCATACCGACGGATAGATAGGATAAGACAGACGGAAATTCCAACCAATCAACCGCAAAACCGACGGATAAGACAATCCTACACGGCACCCACCAGCAATGTGTGTTCTGGCGACACCGCTCCGCACACGTCCCCTTCCCACAACGGTCACAACAAGAACGTATATCGGTCTATCAACTGCAATGGTATCACCAGGCAACATCCCCCCTTTCCTCCCTTCCCCTCTCCTCCCTCCCATTCCCCCGTCCCAACACAAGGGAAGACCCTGCTATCCTTGCGAGGGACAAAACGTGTCAGTCAGGAGTCGTGGTCCATGTCTTGCTGCGTGGCGAGGGCCTATCGCAGATAATGTAAGGAAGCGGGAGGGGGGGGGGGGGGGGGGGAGCGACGTCTACAAGGGAACACACCAACCAACTCATTCACCCCACCAGCAAATCCAAGAAACCCGCCAACCATCCAACACCCAAATCTACCGACCATCCAACGGATAAATCTACCAAGATACCAACCGACCGTCCAACTAATCAATCTACCACCCAACACGCCCACCAACCAAACGGATATCCAACAAATCAATCTACCAAGAAACCCAGCCAACCCACCATACCAAATCCACCGTGCGGGCGAGGACCTGCGGTAGACAACAACAGCAGCAGTAGACCTACCCCATCTATCCAGGCTCGTCTAATATACCAGGTAGCTACTAATATACTCGACCCATCTAGCTAGACCTGCCCAGCTTAAGCTTTCTAGCTAGAGATTTCACGCTAGCGCTATCTAGCTACAGTAGAGCGATGGCGGTAGCGCTTATCTAAGCTATCCAGCTATTCACAGAGTTATCCAGCTGTTGCTAGAGCTATCCAGATAGACGCATCTAGCGCAAGATCTGTCTAGCTATAGACCAATCTAGCTAGTAGACCCATTTCGCTGTATAGCGGCGGGTCTTCAACCATAGGTTGGGCTGAGGAGGGGGGGAAACGCAACCCCTGGGTCGAAAAAAACGTTACTAGGCAGGTCTGCCAAATCAAATCAAGTCAAGTCAAGTCACCCCCCCCCCCAAAAAAAAAAAACGAACAATAAACCCAAGAAAGATAAGAAACTACTGTAAAAACTACTACTGTATATACAGTACGTGAGCACGTACTGCTTGCACGTACTGCTTGCACGTACGGCATGCACATACTGCACACGCACGTACTTTGCACGCACCTACTGCTGTGATATATATATATACTTGACAGAAGGACAGCACAACCGCCAAACCTTTGATAATTAGTCTACACACCGGAATCCGCCAGACGCCCTCCCCCCCGCCCCAACGTGCTCCATCCCGGCATACGACTACGGCCGTGCACGACATGAGTACACCCCCCCCCCTCCCTGACTACAAAAAAAAAGGGAAAGGAAGAGCGGGGGAAGGAATAGAAAAGGGAAGGATGAACAATATAGATTCCGCCAAGAAACAAAAACAAGGAAAGAAGAGAAGCTTGCCCTCATCACAGCTACACTGACGATGCCCTCGGGAAAAAACACTTGAAAATATAATTGCTTGCGTTCTAGTCCTTCCTGCATTTGATGAAAGTCCTTCACTTTGTTCACTCAGAGTTCTTCAAGGCCTTCAATTCAACTACATCAATTATTTCACTCAAGTCCTTCAATCCAATCGTTCAAATCCTTCACTCAAGTCCTTCAAATCACCCAATCCTTTCACTCAAGCCCTTCAAATTCTTCACTCAAGTCCTTCAAATCATTCAAATCCTTCACTCAAGTCCTTCAAATTATCCAATCCTTTCACTCAAGTCCTCGAACTCGTCCAAATAAATCCAGAGCCTTTTCATTCGAGTCCTTCAAATCAAAATCCAGTTAATTCCTTCAAGTCCTTCAAAACCAACCCAATGCCTTTTGTCAAGGCACTTCAATAAACCCATTCCAAGTCCTTCAGTTCCTTCAACGAAGTCTTTCAATTCCTCCACTCGAGTACTTCAAATCATTCACCCATTTTCATTGTCCCTCCCATCAAGTCCTTCAAATCATTGAAATCATCATTCTTCATTTCCTCAAAGGCCTTCATTCTAGTCTCATCATCCTTTTTCCTTCACTCAAAGTAATTCATTCCAGTCTCTCCCCAATTCCTTCATCCAAGTCCTTCAAATTTACCCCCCCAAGTCCATCAAAAATCAATGCATTCAATCAATTCCATCTCCCCACTCCCTTCACAAGGCGGCTATTGAAATCGGCGCTGTCATGAGCATGTTGCGCATGTGATTCCGATCCAAGATGCGAACAATTCCCTGCAGCGAGGCACCAAGAGCGTTATCGTAGCGGGGGGGGGGAGCAAGAGAGGAGACGTTGGTTGTGAGGGCCGTTGGGGTCGCCGAAACGGGCGAGGAAGCCTCAACGGCTATACCATGCAGCACGTAATATAGATAGCACATATTCCCTGGAGCCTCGCACTAAGAGCGTTATTGTAGCGAGGGGGGTGGGGGAAGTGAGAAAGATGGACTTCCTAATAGTGGGAATGACTTACTAATATTGGGAATGACTTACTAATAGTACGAATTACTTACTAATAATACGAATGACTTACTATTAGTACTAATGACTTATTAATAATACGAATGACTTACTAATAGTACTAATAACTTACTAATAACACGATGACTCACTAATAGTACTAACGAATTACTATTAGTATAGAGCTAAAGGGAGGAACCTGATAAAAAAATCGGTGCATCTCTCCCTTAGCATGAGTCGGAAGTCAAATATTAGTATTACGGAGGACCATACGAGTAGTAAATAGGACCTAGTTTTGTTCGTAGAAATGGGTGAATATATAGGTTTTTGTCTATACCGTAGGTCTTATTTACTAGTGTTTACTATGGTCCGCCGTAATAGTATCAACAAAAACTCGCACTTGCTCGGAAACAAAAAATAAAAAATCACCTTGGAGACGACGTCGTAGAGCTCGTTGGAGTCAAGCTCGAAGACCAATGGATTTGGCCGTCCCGAGGCTCGGAGCGATAGGTGGCGCGGGTGCAGCTCATCCCCGGGTATCACCTGACATGATATCATATACAACAGAAAAGTGTTAATACTACTTGCAGTCCAACACGTATACGTGTATCAGTACAGCAGTAGTCTACAATACTATCATCACATCATCGTACACGCGATCGAAATGTCCCAGGCACAGCTTGCAAATTTTGAGTTTCGACAAAATTCTCCGTCTCACGGCTGTCTTTTTTTTTTTTTTTTCCTTCAATTTTCATAATATATTACAACTACAATACTACGGGGACCATAGTAAATAGGGACCTCGCGGTACACAAAAAAAACTATATGTTTACCAGTTGTTATGGACCCACGTAATATCATGTTTCCTGGGTTGGACATCTTATTTTTACGAACAACATTTGATCCTGTTTAACTATGCCCCCCCATAATATCATGTTTCCTGGGTTCGATATCTCCTACACAGATCCCGCACAACACCTCATAACGCCAGGTTAGGATCTATCTGGTAGATGATCTACAAGAGATAATGATACGTATGATCTGTAGATGATCTATCTGTAGATGATATGTATGATCTGTAGATCATCTATCCGGCGTGTCGAGTATTTTCTGGTCACCGGTATAATAATACCAAAAGCGTATTTGCTTGAGTTGGCCCTCACCTCCTCCAGTAGGCGGACGTCGATGCGGTATCGCTCGTCTGGCACCAGTTCCGCCGCACCCGGCGGGCACCAGCACAGGTACTCTCGCTCTTTGTCTAGGAACAGCGTTACGAGGCCTGAAGCAAGCAATCGAGACCATCGAAGCGATCGGAAACAAAATAAGAAGGCGTGAGGAGAGAAGGGGGGGGGGGGTGTACAGAACCCGGACCAGCACCACGGAACGAAGACAACAGCAGTAGCAACAGTAACGACCATAGCAGGAACAACAGACAACAGACATCGCCAGCAACAGCGGCCACAGCAACGAAACAACGACCACAACAATACGATAGGAACAGTAACAGAAGCAACCACATGAGCAACCACAACCACCACAACAATACGATAGGGAACAACAACAGGAGCAACCACATGAGCAACAACAACAGTGGCACCAACAGTGACAGCAAGCACCGACAACAGCAACAGTGACACCAATAACAGTGGCAGCAAGCACCGACAACAACAACAGTAGTACCAGCAACAGTGACAGCAAAGCACCGACAACAGCAACAGCAGTGGCACCATCAAACGCAAGCACACAACAAACCACAACACCAATCATCATGGACAGCATCCACCAACAAAAGGCGTCGAAATATCCTCAACGGGAAAACCTCAACAGAAAAAAAACTCCAACAGAAAAAAATTCCAACGGAAAAACTTCAACAGAAAAAAACAGGAAAAAAGTCAACAGCAAAAAATCAATGCTCACCTTTGTTCTCATCCTCCAGCACGCATTTCCTCGACCACAGCTCTTTCAGTCGTCTCGGTACCACCTCCGCCCAAGGCGCCGATTCGTTCGTGGCTGCAGTTTTTTTTTTTTTTTTTTTTGCAAAACCGAAATCGAAGAAACGGTAGAGACAGAACAAAAACAACAGACCGAAAATAAAAAGTCAGAAACGAGTGTGAGGACAGCAAGTATTACGACAAAACAAAATGAAACACAAAAAACACACTTTGCCCACACGAAAAAAAAAGGCACATACACACAACACACATATAATACAGTACAGGGCACCTGATAAGAAACAGTAAATATGGTCCAGGCTGGATTTCTTATTTGAGAAAGGATGCTTTCTACACTAATTTCAAGATAACGACTCTCGAATTTCTTGTTTTGCCTCTAAATCTCAAGCCTGTTTTTTATCAGGTGTCCCGTACTGTACACGAAAAAAAAAACTCACAGCAGTGCTTGTAGACATCCACCCCGGCCTTCAAAATGCGATGGAACTCCCTATCCACCGCGTTCCCCCCGCCCCAAGACCCAGACCTCCGGTTGCCCGGCTCTACCCCCCGCCCCCCCACTCCCTCTCCCCGCCCACCCCCCCCCCACCCCTCCTCCATTCCCATGCTAGCGGCGGCGGCAGCAGCCAGAGCCGCACTAGCGCTCGAAGATGTTGTTGAGGTCGTAGCGCTCCCTGCATCGGTGTTGCTGTACTCCCACCCGTACGGTTGGGCGATGTTAACGGCTCGAGGGCCTCGGGGATCTCTCTGCGCCATCGAGCCTTTTTTTTTTTTTAGAGTTGGTAAGAAAGGATTTAGAAGGCGGTAGAGGGAGGGAGGGGAAAGGGGGGTTAGAGAGCAGCAAAAATAGGGGGGGGAGGGGGAGGAAACGGGGATAAGCGGAGGGAGGGAGGGAGGGAGGGAGGCAGGGAGGGAGGCGGGAAAATATTGCAAAATAAATAAATGCCAGAAAATGGGAGGAAAACAAAAAACACAAATGTTGCGAAATAATTACAGTGGGTACCCCGATTCACGAGCGCCCCTTTTCATAGTTCACTAAACCACGATATACCAGTAACCCAACTAAACAAATCGTGTATTTACCTGTGGAATGGCCTCGCCGATGGCGCGGCTTGAAGCCGCTCTTGCCCGTGAAGGCCGCGCTGTGCTGCCGCTGGTGGCCGCTGCCGCCGTTGAACGTCTCGGGGGCGCCTGCCGTCCGTCGTCCCGTCGACTCGCCCGGGTGGCCCTCCGACAGGCACATGCAGCTGCAACAGCACTTCTGTGTCGGGACGAAAGAAAAAGAGGACGAAAGACAAACACAACATAAGAGACGTTAGTATTCACAAGATACCAATATTGAAAAATTGAAAAATTAAAAAGCCACAGCTGTGAGATCGAGGATCTTATAGAAACTCACTGCAAGCGTATATACCTGGTGGTACGAAAAAAACACCCGAGTGTCACCGTGTCCCTAAACACAAGCGCCATTTGGATCGAATATTAATGTACATGTTTTTATTTTTCAGGACAAGTGTACACAGAAACGAAAATGTGATATCTATAGCTTGTGAAGATGAGTTTCGACAAAATCCTCCATCTCAGAGCTGTTGTTGAAAAAAAAACCCATGATATATGACTACAAGCTAGAAACCGTGACTTGAGATAAGCTATAATATAATATCATATATGGAAAAAACGAAATAAGCTCTTACCCTAATGTTGGAGGTGTCTCTTTTAGGAGTAGGAACGGTGCTCCGTCTCGAAAGGGATGCGTGGTCAATGGTCGAATGACTAAGGCAAGCAACAAATGAGTACGCCCCCCCCCCTCCCCCAGACCATCCCCGTACTGTCGATGTTACTTGCCTGCGCCAACGATTCGCTCCAGGTAGACAACCTGACCTTGGTCGGCTTCTCCTGCGTCACGCTTCCGAACGCCGAGCCTGAAGTAGACGAGGACGACCGTCCAGCACTGGGAACACCGAACGCAGAGGCAGACGAAGCCGAAGACGATCGTCCCGCGTTCGGACCGCTTTTCGCCCAATTCGGCGAAACCACCACCGCTGCCGCCGCTGCCGCCGCCGCCGCGCGTTCCTTATCGCTAACGCTACCGGTAGCGTCGTTACCGGTAGCATCTTTTCCGGCAACGTCGTTACCGGTAACGCTTCCGGTAACGTTACTGGTGGCGGTCAAACTTCCGTTGTTACCGGTAACGCTTCTGGTAACCGATCGGCTAACGTTGTTACCGCTTCCGGTAACAACGTCACCGGTAACACTTGCGGTAACGGATCGGCTAACGTTGTGACCGTTTCCGGTAACGTTGCTACCGGCAGCGCTTCCGGTAACTTTGTTATCGGCGGCGCTTCCGGTAAAGCTTCCGGTAACGATTCCGGGAATGCGTCCGGTTACGTTTTCGCTGGTAACGTTTCCGGTAGCGTTGTTACCGGTAACTTTTCGGCGAACGTTGCTATCGCTAGCGTTGACACCGTTACCGTGGACGTGTCCGCGACCTTTCCCGTGGCCATTGGCGTCACCGTTCCCGGGACCGTTCCCGTGACTGCTACCAACTTTTCTTCTGGTAGCAGCGGCAGCGGAAGCGGTGGTGGTGGTCAAGGTAGCGATAGACGGCGGGGTGGGGAAGGGGCTGTGTCTCCTCCTATCTTCCTTCGCCCTTTCCGTCTTCTTGTCCATCCCCTGTGGTGCCGGCTGCTGCTGCTGCTCTTGCTGTTGCCGGTGCCGCCGTTGCCGCTCCTGCTGCTGCCGCCGCTCCTGCTGATGCCGCTGCAGCTGCTGCAGGTCCCGCTGCGACTGCTGCTGCAGGTCCCGCTGCGACTGCTGCTGCAGGTCCCGCTGCGACTGCTGCTGCTGCTGATGCGTCCGCTGCTGCTGTTGTTGCTGCGACTGCTGCAGATCCTGCTGCTGCTGGTGGTGGGTCCGCTGCTGCTGCTGCTGCCGCCGTTGCTGCTGCCGCTGCTGCTGCCGCTGCTGCTGCTGCCGGTGCTGCTGTCGTTTGGATCCGGTGTCCGCGTCGTCGCTGTAACGATTCCTAAAGTCTAACATCGTTGGCGCTGTCGCAGGCGGTTTCCACGCGGGCTCCTGTTTTTTGTTCAGGCAGAGGGAAGGGGGGGGGGGGGGGGGGGGGGGGGGGGGGGGGAGGAGGGGTTAAGAAGGTCTAAACGAAAAAAACGGGATTGGTGGGGATGAGTGCGGGGGATCTGCTTTATATACCTAACCCTAACCCGTACGTACGCGCAATCGAAGTATCACACCCAGCTTGCAAAGATGAGCTTCGACGAAATCCCCGATCTCACAGCTGTTTTTTTTTTACTTTTTTTAAAATACTCAAGTATACCATCAAGGGAGGTGTAAGCGGTCATCTACACATTGGAGGAGTGTTTTACACGACAGCAGTATGTTTGCACGGTTCGGTAATCGATACGGTACATTGGTACGGCTCCGGGCCGGGGTGGTGGTGACAGCCGTTAGCCAAAGCCGAAACAAAGCCGAAAGAAAAAATCACCGTCGGGGGCGAAAAAAAAGAAAAACTCACAGCAGTCTCGTGACAAAAACAAAACCCCTTTTTAGCACAAAAAAAGTATGTAGGTGTTGTGGCTGCGCGGGAAGCTCTGCCTGATTTTTAATGGCGCCCTCTTGGTCTGCCAGTCCTTCAAACGGCTGTCTATGTGCCACTCTGTACCAAAATATAAGCACCATTTTTTATTGAATATGAATGTATCAAAGGTGTTTATATTTCGAGACAGAGTGGGTACATACATGCATACTGTTTTCTTTTCCCGTCTACACTCCATATTCCAAGAAAAAGACGGAAAACAGAAGACTCCAAAATTGAAAGAATAGACTAAAATAAAAGTACGAAGAAGCCACTCCAACAAGATATTCCAAAAACGGAATAAAAAAACGATGCAATTTTTACTGTTCCAAGACGAGAAAAACAGAATGAACTCTACTACTGTTCATCAACCTTCCATCTTCCACTCCAAATTCGATATTCCAAGAATAAATAGACTACCGAGTACAATGCAACACGAAAAGACCCTGTCAGTATTACCATGGTATTCAATAATCCAAGAAACACTAATAAAAATGAAAGCCGTGAATTCAATTAAATATTAATATTCCGCCCCAGTATTCAGCATTCCAAGAATAGACCGAAAGCGTACAGAGGGGAGGAGGAGGGTGCGGCAACGCGTATCAGTATCGCAGCCTGCTACAGCAGCAAGACCACCCTCTGTCTACGTACGTACTGCTTTGTTTTCGTCTGATTGCAGCAGTTATAACCCGTTCAGAACTAAAAAAAAAAAAAACATCCACAATAATTCCAAGTATTTTTGTCCCCCAATTCGTGGGACCAGTTCTTAAGGGATTATAGCACTCTAATATTTGGGGCGAGGGAGCTCGCTGGACTTCCACGTCTGATTATTATTAGCATTGCCATCCGAAAGAAAGAAAAACACGGTTCACAAAAAAAGAGCAAGCGTCGGAATAAGCCAACTCACAACAGTCCTCCCAATACCGGCCTTCCAATACCCCAAGCATAAGACACCTGCCAAGTAGGGCCAACACGTACCATCATCATCATCGCGAATCGCAGCGAAATAGGAACGCCCCTAGACTCCAGCTGCAGCAGGAAAACCGGACACCAGCAGCACACCAGCAGAGAAAACACGAGGAGCAGAGTGCACAGGCAGGGTGCAACTAGCTCACTCGCAACTCGCAACTCGCAAAGAACCCATCGAAAAACAAGCAGAACGGCATTCAAAACAATCAAAATCCCCCGCCGCGGGTTTTGTACAGATTATCGACCGGAATTTCCGCTGGCGCTTAATCGGCAGCAACACTCTGTCCGGAAATATAAAGACCGTTTCGTTTTCATGTTAATACCCAAGCGGCCGTTACATTTCTGGGCACACAAGTGGTACCTGAATTGCCGCTGGCGTTTAATAGATAACACACTACCTTGTATATACAAGTATGTCCGGACATAATAAGGATCGTTTCGATTTCATGTTAATACCTAAAATTGGCCTTACATTTTCGAACGCAGAAGTTGTATCTGGTACAACAATCCCATCGCAAAAGCACCAGTGCAAACCAACCGCTATTAAGTCTCGTGTATATTATGACGGGGGACCATAGTAAATACCTGGTATAGGGCCTACGCCGCAGAAAACCCCTATATATTTACCTATTTTTACTAACAATATGTGGTCCTATTAACTATGGTCCTCCGTAGTATTGTATATACGAGCAACAGCAGTTGCGGGTATAAGCGGTACAGCCGACGTCTTTCAGCACTTGGAACCTACAACACCAGACATGTGCGGTATTTGTTAGCGAGCGCTCGTGGTGCCAATGTCCTCGAAAAATCGCCGTCCCTCACAGCGCCTAAACTACTACAGCAGTACTTGTTCAATGCTGTCGTCGTTAAAATTCTCTTCACGGCATTTTGGGCCAACACATATATATGATATACGTACACACATTTTCTGGTGGTTGCAACGGAAAAAGGGGTAAAATGTCCTCCTCCAGGAAGAATTGACCAGGCCCCAGGGCTGTATTACAGTAGATGCCAGCAGCAATTTCGATAATCTCTATGTGCGTAGGGAAAAGGATCAAATATTTTTACAGTAAAATAGGTATAATACGAGTAAATATATAGGTTTTGTGTACCGTAGGTCCTATTTACTATGGTGTCCCGTAATAGTTACCTGGCATTAATAGTGCCATTATGTCCCGAAATATAAGAACCATTTTGATTCAATATTAGTATACAAACGGTACTTATATTTGGGAATACAGTACTCGTAGTAGTGGGTTTTGTTCGGCGAGCAAAACATGCCTGCTGACGTAACGACGTGACCGCTGCTCGTTGCCATCTTTCTTCTGACGAATCAACCTTAGCCATTATTGTGGCTGAAAGCCAATCTTACTGCAGCCAGAACCCGCTGAAATATTAAAAAAAAAAAAAAAACCCTGAGATACGCCGAGCATCTCGTACCCGTATGTGTCCTGCTAAAAAAAAAAAAACACACACACACACACACAACAGCTGTGAGATCGAGAATTTCGTCGAAACTCATCTTTGCTATCGTAGCTGAGTGTGATACTTCGATCGCACGTACATACTTCCATACGTTCTCATACAGGATGTACATCCCGTATGAGGGGGACAACAATCTGAGGCTGTAGAATTCAGGGAGCGTGTGTCTATTTGTGAGGGGCGAAGTATATACGTAGCAACCCCAAAAACTATCCTCACCCCTGACAAGCGTTCTCCGCCTCCAGTATGGTACTGGTGCTCTTGCCGCGTTCATCAACTACCTATTCTGCCGCCACAAGGTCGAACTTGGACATTTTATACAAGCACTCGAATTCGTAGCGTACCCGTAGAATATGTAATATAGGCCAAATGAAAAGTACTATCGGTACGAAAATAAACAAAAATAGGTACGTAGTGCATTGGCACAAATGCACAGACCAAAGGAAAAGTCCCAAAACCACCAGAAAATGTGGAAATGTTTACATTTCGCCCTCCTGGCACGTGTGCACAAACAAACAAGGCATAGGTTACGCAGCCCACTCGCCAATACCTGGTATTTTATTTTAATTTTACGGAGTATTTTTTATTGGACTTTGTATTGTATTTGGCATTCTTCTTTACATTGTACTGGTACTTACGGTAGGAGTATGAATTCCATTTGGTATTGCATTTTGGTATGGTATTTGGTATGTCATTTTGGTATGGCATTTAGTATTGCATTTTGACATTGTATTTGCTGTTGCACCTGGTATACCGGTAGGTATTTGGTTTTGTATTTTGTACATACTGGTATATACAAGGCATTGTACACATTTTGAATGGTATTTACTTTGTATTGTATTTCGTTTTGGGTTTTGTATTGGGTTGGCATTGTATTGTGTACCAGTGTTGGATGCTGTACATCTCGTGTTTCGAGTAGTTTTGTGTTGCGGGAAACTCGTAGGAGCCTGATAAGGTTATGCTCGGCAGTCTTCTGAGCATGCCGAGGTCACAAGTCACACCTGCCTATCATAACCTTCTCAGCCCCGGCACATGCACGCCTTGATTGTCATTGCGCGCAGGAGGACGTCTACCCTTTCCCCCCAATTCCAAGCTTCCATCCACACGCAAGCGTCATAGGCGGTTCTTAGTATTAATAGGATGCAGCTCACCAATATCCGGTCGCCCCGGTAGTGTAGTGGTCAGCTTCAAAGACTACTACCATTGGTACCCAGGATCGAATCCCACCGTGGTGAGAGATTTTGTCTTTATTTGAAAAAATAAAAAGGAACCAATTGCTGAGAGCGCCTTCGTGGCGTGGGTAGGCGGAGTCCGACGCAAGTCGACGAGGGAAGAAAGTGCTGAAATCTTCTCGCGATAAAAATGCAAGGCAAGAACCGTAGTGGGGGAGGAGGGAGAAGAGCCTACTTTGTGACCCCGGATCTGAGTTACGACTAGGAAGGAGAGAGAAAGGAAGGGCGAAGATAATAAATGGGATGGAGAAAAAAAAAAAAAAAAAAAAAAAAAAAAAAAGCTCACCCTTCATACGGCTTGCCGACCACCTGACGTTTCGCTTCGCGCTTGGTGCAAGCAATCAATGTCTGCCACGTGTCGGTGAAAACTCGACGTGCTCTGTTCCAGCATTGCACGGATGCGAGGGTCTACGTATGGTCATGCGACTACGGCCATGCACGACATGAGCACACTCCCCCCCCCTCCCGATACAACGCGCTCGACTGTTGATCACAAAGAGGGTTCAGCATGCCCTTTGCGCTTTAGTTGTACCCCGTTCGTTTACTACCCGGGTACCCGGCGGGTATTACCCGGACCTGTCACTACCCGTTCGGGTATGGGTAGAGACCAGAATACCCGCGGCAATACTTGGACCCGGGTACCCGGGTACCTAAGTTCGTATACTACCCGGGTACCTGGCGGGTAGTGTCACTACCCGTTCGGGTACACGGGTATATATAGGCCATAATACCCGCCGGATACTTGGACCTGGATACATACCCGGGTATCCGAGTATATTGAGCACATAAACTCTCCAGGTCAACTTGGCAGGAGCCTCTGATGCTCGGCAGGCTTCTGGGAAAGCTGCCGTCACAGCTGTCCCACCCTTTGCCCTCTCCCGGGGAGTGCCTTCATTGTGTTGCCGCGCAATATTCTTCTACAGTCCGGTACGACAACGCTCGATTCTTATCGCGACGAGTGTTCGGCATTCTTTCTGCGCGTCGACTGCTGCTTGCCATCGAGTTTTCAATTCGGTTTAACCCTTTCAGAACTGAAAAAACTTATCCTACACTAGTTCCAAGTATTTTGTCCCCAAAAACGGGGGACCGATTCTTAACCCTTAAGAACTGGTCCCACGAATTCGGGGACAAATTACTTGGAAAAAAAACTGGTCCCACGATTTTGGGGACAAATTACTTGGAATTAGTGTGGGACATTTTTATTCAGTTCTGAATGGGTTAAGGGGTTAACGCCATTTTTCGCGTTTTCGGTGATATATGAATAATATTATACATATACTCGGTGTATGATCAAATAGAGGATTTTGTCAAAACACGACATACTGCCAGCAAATTTAAATGTAAAAACATGGCATATGATGTACGTATATTGAAAAAAAGAAAAAAAACGACAGCTGTGAGATGGAGGATTTCGTCGAAACTCATCATGTATATATAACATTTTCAGGCCTTAGCCGGGGATGTTTCGTCACCATCCCCTACTCCACTCAAAATCCAGAATGCCTTTTACCGCGCGGAAGGCGCCTGCCTGCAGCAAAAGGTACGACTGCTGAAAAAAGAGTCGAGTGTCCGACCAATTTAGTCAGCCTCGCAGCTGACGACCGACGTCATGAAAAAGCAATATAGTGGTAGGTCTCATACGAAACAATGCTTTTGGGAGTATAATACGGATATACGAAAAACACACGAGAATATTGTGGCTCTGCTGTGATGTGGTGTGTTCGCGTAGATCTCTGCCCGTTCAGGCCACCGCCCTTACGTGCCGGAACAGCACATAGAGCCTTTCCAAGCGCAACGACCAGGTAGCACACCAACCACCGAGCATGTCTGTCTCTAGTTAGGGTTAGGGTTAGAGTTCCGGGTCTGGGTGGTGGTGGCCGCCGTTAGCCCAAGCCAAAAAATAATCTCTCACCGTCCAGCACCGTCGGGAACGAAATGACCTTATGACAGCTTCGTGACAAAACCCTTCCTCATCAGAACCAGCATAATTTTATTCGGGCACGTCTATGGAAGTTCCCGCCTGGACGGGCTGGTATACGCCAGCTGTAGCAGGGTTGGTTGGTTGGTGGTGGGTGGGTGGGTGGATGGGTGGGTGGGGATTTTGGGTAGGTGGTGGGTGGGCGAGCGGGTTTCGGGTTGAGGTGTGAGGTGGTGGTGGCGTGATGGAGCAAGAGACCGGCCGACGCGCTGAAATGTTTTTAAATTTGTTTTTTTTCTTTTGGTTTTCGAGTATGTTTTCGAGTGAATTATGATGAATAAACGCCTACGAAAAATACCTGCACTCGCAAGTACACACGTGGTAAAGCGTGTAAGTAAACGTGTTTTGTTGTTGTTCTTCTTCTCACATTCAAACTCTTGCAACAATGATGGAGTCCGTGGTGCTGGGGCCCCATTAATATGGGGGGGCATAGTAAATACTAGTGAATAGGACCTACGGTAAACACAAAAACCCACATATTTCTGTAGGGAAAGTAGACTAAAAATGTCGATCAACATGTGCTACGAGAGTTTTAGCCTTTTAAACTCGATTTCCACCACATTCTCCCTCACTAAACCTGACTTATCTCTTCGGTGTAAGTCAAGAACCCCGATGAGACTCTGAGTATCCAAGTTTTACCTCCGACTTTTCGGTACTGGACTCAGTATGCAATGATCGCATTGCTCTCATCGTTCCTTTCTGGGTGTTTTCGAAGTGAGTGAGTTTTACAAGTTCTTGAACATGAGATTTTTCCCATTTTTTTCCTCTTTATGGGATGAAGGTGAGGATCGAACCATCGACCTCACTCTTCAGAATCTCACGCCCTGCCTGCGACGCCATTGTAGGGAAAGTAGACTAAAAATGTCGATCAACATGTGCTACGAGAGTTTTAGCCTTTTAAACTCGATTTCCACCACATTTCCCTATTTTTACGATTAACAATATTTGGTCCTATGCATATTTACTAAGGTCCCCCTTAACCCTTTTAGGACTGCAGTCCCCGTTTGGGGGACAAACCACTCAAATTATAAGTAATTTGTCCCCAAAACGGGACTCCAGTCCTAAAGGGGTTAAGAAATACCAGGTATGAAATATATAGGAAGGTCAGATTGGTACACGAGCGCGGTGGTACGCGTCTCCATTTATTCGCTTTATTTTATACCTGGATACCAGGTACTCGTATGATATAATAGATAAAACACCACACAGAGTACCTAGAATGTTGTACCGTACACAACGTATACTCGTATATGTACCGAGTTTCGAATTTGTAAAAATCTGAAGAAAACAAAAAAACACGAATTCCAAAAGTGCGAAATTTCGAAATGGTTCCATAAGTCAGTAAGATTCAAGATGCCGTTCACGTGGGGGGGGGGGGGGGGCGCCTTTTTTTCATATTTAATCTCTTGACACCCATTCGAAAATGAAAATCAACGTAAAAAATGAACGCCTATTATTAACAAATGTTGATGTTTGAATGCTTTTAAAATGCTTCGTTGTCAGGAGCGGTCAGGGACCGTTTTAACGAAAAAAGGTTTTGAATCGCATCGAGCTAATTTGTATTTCGTAATCGAATTGAATTTGAGGAGTTGATCCAACTTGATATGGCATGTTCACACTCGGCCTACGTATATACCTTCCGGAGGCAGTCCGTCCGTTGTTTGGGCTTTGTCGACGACCACACCCGGCGGAGGCGATGCATCGTGAACCTCGGCAAGCGGCGACCGGGGCAAGCAGCCGCGCCTACGCCTACAGACCTTGGTAGCAAGTACAGCGTACCTACCGTATATGACACTGCTGCTGTATACCACACCCCCTCGGACGAATTTCAACGCTGATTTGCTCGACGACCGGTCGAGCGCTAACCCCGAGCGATCGTCTATGGAAAGGTCTCGACGAGATGTTCCGATAAGCCGACTTTTTCGTTGTCTGTGCCCCCCTGGTTATGGAGAAAATTGGCTTTGAAATTCACCCCAGGAGGTGTGATATACACTGCTGTCATGTTTATTTATTTTTTGCCCATCCCATTTATTATCTTCGCCCTTCTTTTCTCTCTCCCTCTTTAGTCGTAACTCAGATCCGGGGTCACTAAGTAGGCTCTTCTCCCCCCTCCCCACTACGGTACGTGCCTTGTTTTTTATCGCGAGAAGACTTCAGCCCTTTCTTCCCTCGTCATATATTATATATAAATATATTTATATTTTTGTCCATCCCATTTATTATCTTCGCCCTTCCTTTCTCTCTCCTCCCTAGTCGTAACTCAGATCCGGGGTCACAAAGTAGGCTCCTGTCCCTCCTCCCCCACTACGGTTCTTGCCTTGCATTTTTATCGCGAGAAGACTTCAGCCTTTCCTTCCCTCGTCGACTCGCATCGAATTGTGCCTACCCACGCTACTATTAATTGGCGCTCTCAGCAGTTGATGCCGTTTTTTATTTATTTTTGCAAATAAACTCAAAAGTCCGACCCACGTGAGATTCGAACTCCAGACATCAACGTTCAGAAGCGTTCGAGGTTACCTCTAGACCATCGGGGCGACCTATATACGGTACCTCGGCGATGGTGACTCAAATCAAACCAAGACGGACGAGCCCAATTTTTCACAACACACCACAGATAATCGATTTCAACAAACAAAAAACGATCTAAATCTTTCAGCAGCAGGGCAGATAGGTTCTTGATGTGCATGATCTAGCTCATCTTGCCGGGTGAGAACTCTGCATGGTCTATACATACTTCATGTTTCCCGGATAGGATCTGTACTTACACAGATCCTGCCCAGTATCTTCTAACGGCAGGTTAGGATGATAGATGCTGACGGCTGCTGTATACAAGTTGTGGGTATCTTGTTGGTATCGTTGTCACATTGCGTTTTGTTGGCCAGGTTTTTTTAGTTGTTGTGATTTTCACGTTGGTGTTGTTGCTGCTGCTGTTGCTATTGTTGCTGTTTCTGCTACTACTGCTGTTGCTGCTGATACTGCCGTTATGCCATACGCGGCAGTACCTGGTACCTGCTATAAATAATAATAGTTGTTGTCATCACATCCCATTATTTACCACTATGTCCCTAAATATAAGCACCGTTTTATTGAATATTAAAGCATAAAACGTGCTTATATTTAGAGACAGTGGTATAGGGCAAGTCTAGTCTGTGGTCACAAGAAAGGCTCGTACGACAACAACTGAACTGCTGTTTGAGCGCCAATGCAAGCCAAGGCTCATCTTTGAAAAATCCAGAACTACACGCAGCGCTGAAGACGAGTACACAGCAGTACACAGATTCGAGTACACAGCAGTACACAGATTTACCTGTTGAACATTAGCGCTAAAGACGAGTACATAGACTTACCTGCTGAACATATTGTAGAGAAGATATATCAACCTCCAATGAATCATCACCATTAATAGTACACCAATCAGTGCACACACCAAGCGATAGATCAACGCATCTGGTTTGCTGGCATAATTGTGTGTGTTGTGTTTTTTCGTATCCAGTACGCTGGCATGGCATTGCATCGTCCAATCTCTATACGAGTACGTACTACATGTGCGATGTATTGTCTCTTGCCTCCAAGTTTGGATATCACGGACAGATCATAGGTCATGCTCTATCTGTAGATGATCTAGATCATGATCTATCCCAGAAGTGGAAGTTAGTGAGCACAGCTCTGGTATCTCTTCAGAATGAAGAAACAGTGCGGGCACTGGGTGTGCAGGACATCGACGAGTAGAAAAAGCGGTTTAATGTGAACACACAAAAAAAACCCCAGCAAATCAAGCACAATAGGGTCGATTAGTGGCAAGTCAGGAAGCCAGTCAAAAGGTGCGATCAGCAGCCCAAGTAGTGGATTGTAGATTGTAGATCAGTTTATCGTTCATACACCAGAGCTTCACACATCAGCATAATAGACAAATCAAAACAATCAACAAACGGAGAAAAAACAGCAGATCAAGCAAGTAGATCCATCAGTTGACCAATCACATCAATCATACGCGGATCAATCCGCGGAACAAACAGCGGATCAATCAGCAGATCAATCAAAAGTAGACCAATGAGATCAAAAACAACAGCAGTAGTCAATATCATCCAACATTAGTATTAATTGACCAATCAGATCAACCCGTAGAAGATCCATCAGTTGATCAATCACATCAATCATACGCGGATCAATCTGCGGAACAATCAGCCGACCAATCAGCAGATCAATCAATCGTAGACCAATGAGGATCAAATACAACAACAGTACAAGTACTGGTCGTCAACATCATCAAACAGTAGTAGACCAATCAAATCAACCAATAGATCCATCAAGTAGAACAAAATCAGATCCAGCCAGTACACCCACAACTATATTAAATCAGTGGACCAATCAAATCATTCAGCAGATTATTACTAGAAAAAACAAGTACGTAGACCATTCCAATTCCGAGTAGTTTATCCCCAAAAACGTCGGTGCAATTGCAAGGACAGAAGTACAGGAGTCAACAGCCAACACACCATTGTGTCGACCGACCGACCACACGACCTACCGACCGACCGACTGACAAAATACTAAATAGTGACGATGACATCAGCAGTGTGGACGTGTGGACAATCGAACCAGCCCGGGCTATCACGGGGGAGCAGGTCCCCCCGGTGGTCAAGCAAGATAACCACGAAGATTGCTAAGGTTGAAGTCAGGGTTGGTTCGAGCATCCGTACGAGTATGGATGGAAGTTTTTATTCTCAAAAGACACCAACTCTGTCGAGAGTGTCCAATACAGCGTGGGAGCGTGGGTACGTGGACCCAATTTGACGAAAGTCGACGAGGGGAGGAAGTGCTGAAATATTCTCGCGATAAAACTTACTGGCTGTTGTATGCTGTATGCTGAGTTTTGCAGGGAATATGGCAGATACAGACAAGACCAGATCAGGTCATCAGAAACAGACAGACCAGATCATCACATCAGATCAGATCAGATCAGATCATCAGATAAAACATGATGTACTATATACGTACGAATCATTGCTCTACTATTAAGAATAGGGCGTGTTTAGTAAGGTGATATACTTCGGGGTATCATAGCCGGGTACCAAACCTGGTTGATTTGGTCAAACTCCTCGCTTGCTGTCTGAAAGGGTGGAAAAAATAGAAAGCTGACTGGGTCCTCGCTCGTCTCAAGGGGACTCAGTCATAGCTGAAACGACTGATTACTCGCATGTCTTAAGGGTAATCATAGCTGAAATGGCTGATTACTCGCTTGTCCCAGGGGTACCCGTAGTTTGTCCCAGGGGTACCCGGAGCTGAAATTACTGAGTCCTTGCTTGTCCCAAGGTTACTTATAGCTGAAATGGCTGATTACTCGCTTGTCCCAGGGGTACCCGGAGCTGAAATTACTGAGTCCTTGCTTGTCCCAAGGTTACTCGGAGCTGAAATTACTGATTACTCGCTTGTCTCAAGGGTATTCGGGAGCTGAAATTACTCGCTTCTCCCAAGGGTACTCGTGAGCAGAAACGACTGATTACTCGTTTGTCGCAAGGGTACTCGGGAGCTGAAATTACTGATTACTCGCTTGTCCCATACGAATCAGACTCGAGTCTAAATATTAAGACTCGAGTCTACGTATACAACTCGAGACTCGAGTCTACATACGATATACAAGACTCGAGAGTCTACATATAAGACTCGAGTCGACAAATAAGTCTCGAGTCTACCAGTAGGCTTTCTTTTCGGCAAAGGTTTAACTACGATGTTAGTGGCGCCCCTGTGCGTGGACACTCCTGGTTGTGCGGCAGTGTGGTGTTGCTGTTTTCACATAACCCATCGCCAAAATCTAGTACATGAACGTCGTCACAATAGACTATTACGGGACACCATAGTAAATAAGACCTACGGTCCACACATAAACCTGTATATTTACCTATCTTTACTATTAATAACTATATTTGGTCCTATTTACCTTGGTCCTCCGAAATACATGGACGTTGTCACAGTACAGGCTCCAGTAATTACGTGTTGTCTTCACAATAAACCTTTCTTCTACTGTATATAAAAAGCGCACCCAGTGCACGTCCTGATTCTTCATCCTACCGTGTGTGTGTTCTTCACGTTAAACCTTCCTTTCTACCCGTCGACATCCAGCACACCCAGTGTCCGTGCCGATTCTTCATCCTAAAAAAGTACCAGTTCTGTGGTCACTAAACTACGACACAGAGATACTACACTCCGTGAAGTAGGCAGAGCAGACAATGCAATGCCATATACGACAGGCAAGACCTACCCTGCCAGCAATCCAGGTGCAGAGAGAGATACGACAAAATTGGTGGGTGTATACCGACTGTTAAGACAGAGGAAACAAAAAAAAAAAAAATCGCAAATTCATCAAGGTAAGCAAACGAGGTATTATTCATTCCAACGCACCGGGTACGAAAACTAAACAACACGAATCAGACGAGCGGGAGAACGCTTTTTATACAAATGAAAAAATACGTCAGCTGTCAGCTGGGAGTAGGACGAATCGAATGTTTGATTAGATAAAGCAAAACAGAAGCTATTTCTTCATCCTATTATTAAGAGTAGAGATATATTATACGTAGGACAAATTACGTGGGTGTAAGTATCAGAGGGTATATATGCAGACTGATGTCAAGACAGGATTTTTTTTTTTTTTGAATCGCAAAATTCATCACAAGGTAAGCAATCGAGTACCCGAACCAACGCACCGGAAACTAAACTATTAATACACAAATCAAACAAGAGCGGGAGAATAACATTGATAAAATAAAGCAGAACCGGTATATACGTTGTATAGCAGTATGTATAATGCTGCGTGCGTGTCGTACATCATATACAATATCTCCTTTATTCACCGAAATTTGAAATGTGGACACTACTATGATACGAGGACGGACAGAAAAAGCATCAATCCACCACGAACGAAGCCCGTAGTTATCAATAGCAGAAAAGTCTTGTGGGACCCGGTACTCAGCAGGTAAAGCGGCCGAAAAAACGAGAGAAGTTTACGTGATACATACACGACACATTTTTTTTCTTCTTTTCAGTATGATATTTCGTACATAATATACATACCAGCCGTAAAAAGAAAAAAGTGAGAGGGCGCAGCAGCTCGAGTGCCGCCGTGTACCACCCGGGGGTGATGAGATAACACACTCCCTCGGGCGAGTGAGTGTCTTAGGCTGACTTTCTCCAAGACGGGAAGGGTACAAACAAACACCGGGCGATGCGTCCGTATACGGAAAGGTCTCGCTCGACAATCTTCCCACGCCGCCATTTTTGTTGTGCCCCCCCCCCCCCCATCCATGTTTTGAGGAAAACCGTCTCGGAAATGTGGTGGAAAACGAGCTTTCTATATATATATTTTTTAAACAACTGATCGAGGATTTCGTCGAAATTCTTTTTTGCTATTGATAGTTGAGTGTCATACTACTATTAATAGTGATACTTCGATCGCGCGTACTTACGGGTTTTATATGTCCTCATTCCTCATGCAGGATGTACATCCCGTATGAGGGGGACAAAATCTGAGGCTGGCTGTAGAAATTCGTGGTATAATCATATTTAATACTCGTATTAATATTAATAGTAGTGTTTCGTGTTCAACATTTTTATTCTAAAACAGTAGTCCCTACGTACACAAATGCATTTCAGGGGGGGGGAGGGTGTTATCTGATCACATGTGCAATGGATATGATACAAGGTAGTACATGAGTATCATATCATGCACTGCTCGTGGGCGTGACGTGTGTATAAAATACGTATGATGTAATAGAATATGTGTCGGGCACAAAATCATGTCATCTCCCCATTCCCTGAGGCGCCTTTACCACTCTTGACTCTTGACCCACAAATCGTACCAGATAAAGTACCAAATATATTACGATTTCTTGCTGTTTTTACGTCTTTTTGGGTGTTTTTTTTAATCAAATCACGAGAACCCGTCGACCCAACCCAGCCCTAACCCTAACCCTAACGCCAACCCTATTCAAGGCCAAGGCTCGACCCGTGCGCGGCTTGGACAGTTTGAAAAAATATGTGCGGACCACGACAAAAACCGTAATATATTTGGTACTTTATCTGGTACGATTTGTGGGTCAAGAGCTCTGGCAAAGGCTACTGCATTCCCTAGTCTATAAACCCAGGGGCCCGGGCTGCTTCGTGTGACGTGTGACCAAATATGCGACGTGTGACCAAATATGCCCGATGCCGTAATCATCGTCATTTTATTTGTATTTTTTCCGCGTCATTTCCCCCCTCCCGACTCCCGACCAGCCCGGGCTGATGTATGATACGTGTCGTGTTAACCCTTTTAGAACTGCAGTCCCGTTTTGGGGACACATTACTTAGAATTAGAGTGGTTTGTCCCCATAACGGGACTGCAGTTCTAAAAAGGTTAAGGTTTGATTCAGCCTAGCTTCGCGAAGGCGTTTTCTTGATGGCAGGCACATGCGTAAAGGTGCACGAGTAGATGTACAGCAGTAGATGTCTAATGTCTATTGACGCTCCGTCACCCGTCACCACGAAGCGAGCGCTGGACACGCACACATGCACGGGGGGCGTAAGTAAGGATGCACGGCAACCGAAGGCACCCATCCTATGGTTGATGGCGTGATGGCCCTCGAAATAAAAAATAAGCATATACGACGTACTCGTAAGATATATATGATACGACTGGCTGTCATCCACACTGAAATTCAGCCTGCGGGGCAGTATTCAGTACGAAACGTATATATTTACGGTTGTTCAGCTTGTACCAGCCGGTCGCCCCGGTGGGCTTCGTAGCAGGTAACCACGAAGCTTGTTAGCGTAAAGGTCGCGAGTTCGAGCCCCCCCGAGTGCATGCTCATAGGGACTTTTTCTCGCAAAAAAACTATCTTGACTAGCGGAAAGCGCGAGAGCGTGAGTTGGCAAAATTCGATGAAGATCGACGAGCGTTGGGAAGGCTGAACCCTCTGCGCGATAAAAATCAAGGCAAGAACCGTTGTCGGGGGGGAGGGAGAGGAGCCTACTTTGCGACCCCGGTTCTGAGTTACGACTATTAATAGGGAGGGAGAAAGACAGAAGTGCGAAGATAATAAATGGGATGGGGAAAAAAAAAAAAAAAAAAGTACGTCGTATATATACTACGAGTACAGATACCGTATGGTACCTGAAGATTGAGGAAATTTGAAATTTGGGGGTTTTGGCGGAGTGTGAACCAAACTGAGAGACATTTCTGAGTGTGGAGCGGAATTTAATCTTGATACATATGGAAGGCATGTTTGGCTAGGGGAAAACAGTACATATATACCTGGTACGAGTAGAGAGTAGAGAGAGCGAGTTCGGTTCAGGTTTAAGAACTGGTCCCACGATTTTGGGGATAAAATACTTGGAATTAGTGTGGGATACATTTTGCAGTTGTGAAAGGGTTGCTGAAATCGCGTTCAGGAGAGGGAGGGACAAGGACACGACGGATAACACAGAGTACCAGGTAGTAGACAAGCGAAGCACACGGGAAAGCAAATAAAGCTGGTTCGTAACTGACTGGCAACAACTGCTGTTGTACCTGCTTCTGTGAGGATTGAGGCTGACCAGGGTGTGGCAGATTTTTTTTCGAAAGAATTGCAGGCGTCCGTCACACGGCGTCGTTTTCGAAAAATGCAGTCTTGTCACATCCCTAAAATGCGGCAGGAACTATGCAACATCCTGGACAGATAGATCACGATCTACCCTGTAAATCATCTGGAGATCCTAACCTGCCGATATGAGATGATTTGCAGGAGCGGGCAGCCGGCACCTATATATGTATATGGGCTATGACTGCCCGTATATGAATGACACTGTATACCACACCCCCTCGGACGAATTTCAACGCTGATTTGCTCGACGACCGGTCGAGCGCTAACCCCGAGCGATCCGTCTATGGAAAGGTCTCGACGACATGCTCCCAAAGCCGCCTTTTTCGTTGCCTGTGCCCCCCTGGTTATGGAGAAAATTGGCTTTGAAATTCACCCCAGGGGGTGTGATAAACTACACTGCTGTCATATACGGTACGTATTCATACCCCATATGACTATGTATTAATACCCCATAGGCAGACAATCCTCAACCGGCACTACCATGGAGGGACCACTACTGCTGCTGCACCCGGTTAGCTACACCTGGTACCTAATGCGCGCGCGCTCGTGGGTCGGCAAATATCATAGATGCGCTCGAAAAATGCCGCCGGCGTCATTGCGTACGTACGTAGATATCTTCGCTGCAAAACGGCTGATGGGCGACGGCGTCATCAAGTACGTACATACGTACGATATGATAGATATCTTCGCTGCAACGGCTGATGGGCTGATGGGATGAAGAAAACAAAAGAGGAAAAATATCAACGTTGAAAAGTATAGAAATGTGAAGTTTTGTCGTGGTCTTCAGTCTACACCAGTCTACGAAGCAGGACGAGTACGTACTTGTACCGGCCCTCGGCAATAAGAAACCGGGGATATCGGCCCTCTGTAAGAAACCGGGATGCCGGCCACGATGTGCTCGCGAATTTCTTATTTCTCCACAAATTTCAGGCAGAGCTTACGGGGCTCATTTTTTCTAAAGAGGGCCGATGTACAGGTATTTATAGTCGTTTACACGTGTATTAATGTATTAATAGCTTGGCAGTAAAATGAGTTCCTGTGAGGTACGTACTACCTGGTACTGCTGTACCAGGTAGTTATTACCTGTGTCCTGTGTGTTCTTCACATTAAACCTTCCTTTCTACCAGTCGACATCCAGCACACCCAGTGTCCGTGCCGATTCTTCATCCTAGAGAGGCACTCGTGCCAGTTCTGTGGTCAACAGTTACTACCAATACGTATGATACAGAGTACTTCCTCACAGCTCATTCAGTGATGTGAACCGAAAATGAACATGGACTCGGTCGGTTATCATGACAACTCAAAAATGAAAAACGAATCAAACGAGTAGGGGGAGCTCCGAAGAAGCTGGAGCAAGCGAAATAAAAATGAAAAATGAAAACTGCACACCAGGGCATTAATTAGTGGTTCGGGGTCTGTTGCGCGCAGCGCAACACGCCTGTGGCGCGTGTTGCGCGCCGCAGGCGCGCAAGCCCCGACCACCCCCCCCCCCCCCCCCCCCGCCGGAGGCGAAAAAATTGCGATCTATGGGCGAATGTACGCCTAAAAAAGCCTAAAAGATGTCCAATTACGACTGATTATCAAGTAAAAAAGACCCCCATTTTTTTTTCTCGACTCCGGCGAGAAAAACGCGCAACAATTTTTTTCGCCTGCGGCGAAAATGTTGCGCGCCCAAAAACGCGTGTTGCGCTGCGCGCAACTAGCCTCGCGGCGACTGTTGCGCAAAACCGTTATTTTGGCCAAATGTTGCGCCAGCGCAACAGCGCAACACCTAATTAATGCCCTGCTGCACACTACTTGTACGAGAGTCAATTTTCGAAATAAAAGGTATCAATTCCAAGACTGCCTTGAGAACATCCGGGTACTCTGATCATGCTCTGATGTGTACTGCGTTTCGATTGTTTTTTGTCACCAAGCAGATACCAAGCAGCCACAACAGGCGCGAGTATTACGAGTATATGTACCTGGTACGTGTCCAGTATATATACTGCTGCCATGATGAATATACTCGTAATTTGTGTCGTCGGTTCACTTCCACACATATATTAATTGCATGCATTACATTAGGTTTAAATTTTAAACAGTACCGCCGCCAGTGATCGGGTCCACCCAAAAACAACTGAAATATTAGAATTTCGGGCCATAAACAGAACCGTTTTAGCACGGAAACTAAAAACTACTGGCAGTATAATAGTATAATACCGGTACTCCACGGGCAACGACAACAGCGTCCCTTTTTCCCGCTCACATCATAGCCCATAGTACCAATACCCGGGACATCAGCAGCAGTATATAATACGCACTTTTAAGTCTGTACTTATAAAGCAGTACGAATATTAGTCTTGCCTATATATACCAGGCATAAACCACAGGAAAAACTATATACTGCTGTTATTAATAGCATACTCGGAAGATCTACAAGAAGACAAGAAGTACGTATGACATGACAATTAAGTACGAGTAGTACCAGGTACTCGTATAATTGACGCAGACATGTTGGCATTATTAAAGAAGCCTACTCCGTGCCATAAGCCATAAGTACGATCACACGATACAAACATGCGAACAGATCTGGTTGTGCTCAACGTACACACGAGTCTTGCAACAGAAAAGGTCACAAGCACTGGTCACCACTACCAACCACACAAGACAATAACCCAAGATCATCATGATCGACGCTATGATTCCCTTCAAATTTCCAATTTTTGAATCCCAGCATTTGCATGAAATAAATGCTTTCAAGCTTCCAGCCCCCCTGATTCCACATGCACGTGCAAGTCGGAAGGTGCTCGACAAAAGGCCTCTCGGAGGTTGCACAGCAGCTATCGACAGCAGCAGCAGCAGTGAACACGATATCTATGTGGCCACAGGTGTACCTTTTGTCCGTTCTGCGTGTGTTGTCCGTTTGCTGTTTGTGCCAGCACCACCCAGGTACGTAGTAACAAGTAAAAGTCATGTCTGAACAACACGCAACCACCTGCAACAACAGCGCAAATAATTTAACTCGACAAATGTTCCCAAGTACGTACACGTACTGGGGTATACTGGATTGTGTAGGCAGCACTCGTGCAAAACTGATGAACATGTTCTACTCGTACTACTGCTGTATATACTGCTGGTGGTGACTGGTGGGCGAGTCAGTACACAGATATACTCGTACGCTGGTAAACACTGCTGCTGCAGTGCCAGTGAAAGGTGCTAAGCACTGGTCCTCGTGGCCCAGCATTCATATCTATAGTGTATTTCTGATGCATGTGCTGCTGCTGCTGCTCGCGTTGTTGTATGATATCCTACTTGTGGTTGTTGTGAAATTTGAAATACCTTCAGTCTTCAGTCTATCGAACGTCCTTCCTTCCCCAACGTGTACTCGTACGACACCTCCTGTTGGACAGGTGTGGTGTCGTGTCATATATCTACCTGGTGTCAGAGTGTATGTACCAGTGTGTTCACGTAACGGCATCCACAGCAGCAGCAGCAGCAGCAGCAGTAGTAGCAGGGAAGCACATGATTTGATTCTTCTTCCCAAAGGGAGAGTCACAAGTATCCGTGGTTATGAACTACAGCAGTACTCTGCACCCGGCATTTACAATACGAGAAACGATGAGACACAGAGGTGCAGCACGCCAGGAACTCGTCAGTTCATTCAAACGCATTTCACGGCGGCGATGCTACCGCTGAAGTGCGAACGTACTGCTGCTAGACGAGCACAATTTCATGGCGGTGGTGCGGTGGTACGTGGTAAACCAAAAAGACCTTCACCACCACATTGGGGCCGACGAGTACGTGGTGCAAAAACACAGACTAATAGACGCAGCGCGTACGAGCTCGAGGCAGCAGCCAATATACACCAGCTCTCGAGAGGCATGTGTGCTTCGTAGCCTTGCTGTGTGTCGCTATCATACTCACGCACTTTGAAAAAACATTACGCATTACGTCATTCATGCATGCATACAAGCAGCCCGCCAAATAAAAAAAGGTATCCGCCAACAGCTCGCTCGATCGCTCGAAGCGTCGATGCCGTTTGTGAAAAGTATCAGGACTCTGCAAGTGCTCCCCCTGCTCTCCCTCCATCACAGATTTTTTCGAATCAGGAGGGGGAGGAGGAGGAGGGAGGGGAGAGGGGGGAGGAAGAGGGCGCAGGAGGGTTCTCGGTCCTCGAACATCACAGCCAAGGCAGAATGCGAACGGAACAACAACAACAACGCGAACGGGACTTCTCTTGAACAGGAAGAGGGGGGCAGAGAAGAGAGAGCCTCGTCAAGTGGCAGGAAGAGATAACTAGGAGTATAGGACACGCAGAGAGAGGCGTGCATATGATAGCAAGTGCTTTGGTATCACAGCAATCTCTAATTATTGCCCTCAAGCCCTGCGCGCTACCCATGATCCAGGATGTCCTTCAGGACTCAGGACTCAGGACTGCGTGCGAGCTAGATTGTCCGCAGCCTCTCAGAAAGAGGTGAAATAAAACGATGACTTGAAAAAAAATCGAGCCGCTCCCAGGGTCTCTGGGCTGCGCGGGGTCCTTCCTTCCTTCCTTCCCGCTAGGCCGTGCCTGCTGCTGCAATGCGGCGGCGGTGCTGTGCAAAACAGCAAGCAGGCTCTATCTGAGCTGTGCATTGCTCAAGATAGAGACCCCATCTCAACGTGGTTGTCACGGAGTTGACTCACCGCCTCTAAAAGCAGCAGTGTCTGCTGTTCTGACCCAAAAAACAAAACAACACCAACAACTCGGACTACTGGTTCAATTCGTTTGTGGGCTCAAAAAAAAAGCAGAAGTACTGACATGACAAAAGACAGGCACAAGCAAGCAGACCTAGGTTTCGCTCTCACCATGCGCTCCAGCTCGCTCGTCGGCGCCTCGAAGCGCTCCCGTCCGATCGTCCGTGCCGGGACGGATGCACTTGCAGCTTGGGGAGGCATGCACCCAGCTCTCCAATCCAAGGCAATCGGCTTGTTTTCGTCCTTCTTTCGTGGTTGGGTGTGCTGCGAGCTCCGCCAAAAGTGTTTGTTTTTTTCGTTGCCCACAGGGAAAGGGTCCTTCGAAAATAAAATCGGGAATGTCGCAATCTCCTAGCGGGGGAATCGGGCAGGGGCGAGACGTACCCCGCGGTGGTTCGCGCGGGCGCGGTAGGTCCGGTTGCCGCTGCGCCGCCGCTGTTGCTACCCTACCTGCTGCTGCTGCTGCTGCTGGCTGCTGCTGCTCCTGGTTACTTCTGCTGTCTGTCCGTCTCTTGTTCTTTGATGTGACACGCGGATGATGGTGATGTGCAGCAGCAGCAGTAGTTTTTGTTTTGTTTTTCAACGTCCCTCCAGATAGAAGTTCGTGTCGGAAAACATCAGTTGATTTCGAACGTGATTGGGCAGTTGGGCGAGGAAGGGTCTCAAATCAACCATTGAATTAAAAGTCGGTGCAATTTCTTTTTCTTCGTATAAAAAATGTAACGACTTTCTTTGCTTGATTCTGATTGGTCGGGACGGTTTCGGCCCGAATTTTTTTTTGGTTTCGGATTTTTTGTCCATCATAGTTTGTTCACGCGCCACATGTGTGTGCGCTCTTGTACCCATCCACACCCAGCACCCAGCACACCCAGTGTCCGTGCTGGGTCGTAACCTTAGAGAGGAGAGCAGTTCCAGCCCTGTGGTCACCACCTACGAGACATGGATTAAATACGTACCACATAAAGGCGATCGGCTTGTGCATGCGAAGCGTATATATCCTCGATACGAAAAAAAAACAGATCCAGACACAAATCAGAAATCACAGGCAAGAGAGAAGAACAGATATCAGCCCTGTGTGGCTTTGCAACGCTCGGTTCGCGACACGGTGCGTGCGCGTGCTCACGGTGCCCAGCTGGGCAATGCAATGCCAAGAACTACTCGTAGGGCCCGGGGGCGACAACAGCACAGCAGCTCGTAGGACCGTTTGATCCGTGGCCCGTGGACAATTTTTGTCCATGCAAAAGAAAAAATGATTTCTCCGCACGAAACCTTTTTTTTTTGCGCGTTTGTTTGTCCTTTCTTCCTGTTTCTTTGGAAGGCAACAAACCAGCAACCGCAAAACAACGAAAAACTCGAAACCGCCCGCCGCCTCCGTAGCCCCGAAGATCCGAAGTTCCGAAGATCCCACCAAACAAAGATATCATCATCACCATCATCAAGATATCATCGAAAGATATCATCAAGACATCACCTCAAGATATCATATTAAGATACCGATCCCTCCGACAAGGCCGCTGCACAGCAGAAGAAGCACGTCAATCGGCCCAACAGTCCGTGCGCCAAGCACGACGCCCTCGGTGTGTCGTGCCCAAGAGGGGGGCGCCGAGCGTTTCTCGCGATGAGCTTGTTGGGCTCCCACCGAGGACCAAGAGGAGAGGCAGCAGATGCGTCGAGGAAGGGACGGAGCCCAGCCGTTGACGAGAGGGGGGGTGCCGGTGCTCAACTGCCAGCAGGGCTCACGGGCTCGAGGAGGGCACTCGAAGCACCCGAAGGAGTAGATAAAGCAAACCCCAGCAGCAACAGCGGTGGTAGCTCTATACCATCTCGGCGCTCTCGCAACGAACTCGTCGTCCTTCTCTTGCTCCTGCTGCTGCTGGGCGTGCATGCTGTGAGCAGAGTCATGTCGAGCACGCTACTACTGTAGTAGTAGTAGCACGGTGCTCGGTCTCCACGTACAGGCACTACTTATCGGAGGACGTCGGTAGTAAGCAGCGGTAGTAGTACGGCCGCTGCTGCTGCTGCTGCTGCTGCGGCGGCGGCCGCCGCCACCACCGCCGCTGTCGCTGCTGCTGGTGGTGGCTGTGTTGGTGGTGGCGGTGCTACTACTACTGCTGTGTCTTGCTTTTAGCGGCGACTGCTGTGGCGTTGTCGGGTGGGAGCAGAGAGCAAACGGCAGGGATCTTTACTCACGCCGGCTGGCTTTTCGAAACTCTCCTGCCGTGATCCTTTACAGGAGAGATCGGACTCGGGACAGCACAACAAGGTTAGTGGTTTTTATCCGAACCCTCCCTCGTGCTTTTGTTGCTGCTGCCTCGCCCAAAGGAGAGTGTTAACATCCTTTATTGCTCGCGCTCTCGAATTATCGTACTCGGCGCATACAATACTGCCGCTGTGTCCAGATGTTAGTATACTTGAAGTATCGAAGAATTGGTCGTGTGGCTCATCGTATAATACTTGGCCTGGTGCATGGTATACTGGTAATAAACATGTCGGTTGTTACACAGATCAGGTGGTTTAGTTGGTTAAACTCTCGGCAGCATGTGCTCGTGTACGAGTGATACGCGTGTGTACGGGTCGGTATGATATTGCTGGACTCGGGAGAACACTGATGATCAGGGGAGCTTTGCAGATGAGCGTTATTGTTCTCCGAGAAGCTTGCTATGTCGGCACGAGGGTTTAGAAGGCTGTCGACAAACAAACGCGATCGGTCTGGTCGCTTGATGACACTCACTAGCTGTACGTATGTACACATGACATTTGCGAGCAAAAACATTGGTGGTTCTTATTAATAGTAGGATGCAGCTCACCCTTCATGCGACTCGCCGAACACCTCACGGTGCTTCGCGCTTGGTGCTATTAATAGCAATGTCTGCCTGGTCGGTGGAAACCCGACATCCTCCGTCCCGGCATTGTAGGAATCGAGCGTCTATGGTCATACGACTACGGCCATGCATGAATATCGAGTACCACGAGTACMCCCCCCCCCCCTCGCCGTGCTCCGCCTGGAAAGGAATGCGTGGTCAATGGTCAAATTACTAAGGCAAACAACAAATGAGTACGCCCCCTACCCCCCCTCGCTGAACATATCACGGCGCTTCGAGCTTGATGCCAGCAATGTCTGCCTGGTCGGTGAAAACCCAACGTGCTCAGTCCCGTCATTGTAGGGGTGCGAGGGTCTATTGTCATACGACTACGGCCGTGCACGATATGAGGCCCCCCCCCCCCCCCCCCGTCCTCGATATGAAGCCAATCAAGCTTCCACGTGAAGGCAAGCACGGCCTCAAAGGAACACATTATGAGCGCAATAATTGGTGTATTATGTACCAAATCAAAATAGCAACAAGTACTCTTAGTAGTGTGTTCCTACATATAGAGATCGTTTGCATTATATATTCATATGAAAACGGTCCTTATAGTTAGGTACAGAGTGGTACATTAATAAGCCGACATTCCACATCCGCAACTGCAACTACAATATATACACCAACAGCAACATCGTCCCGTTTTATACATGCAGATAGTGCACCTTTTTTGGCCCCCAAGGTTGAGCCACTTATGGCTGCAGTCCCGATATGGGGACAAAACACTTGGAATTAGACTGAAACATTTCGTTTTAGACATTGCAGTTCTAAAAGGGTCAACGCAAATCTCTGCGCGGGAATGACACTTGAGAGCTGAACATTGGCCTCCCAACGAGCCCCCCCCCCCCCCCCC
>MEHQ01000403.1:95336-111137 GCA_008828725.1 Saccharina japonica
CGCCCCCCCCCCCCCCCCCCTCTCTCCCCGATGTCAGTAATCCAATGTCGGATACCATCCGCACTTCAGAAGAAGCATCGTCCGCGAAATATGTACGGGTACCTCCATCACAGTGCACCCTGACCCCCAGCTTTGTGGAGTACTATGCGTGGGAATGGTACTTGAGGGCTTAGCGTTGACCCCCCCTCCCCCGGAAGTGGCCACACCATAAATCAAATCACTGCATTGGAGGGAAGTGGCCACACCAGAAATTAAATTAACTCATTGAAGCTGTCGTCCATATGCAAGTCCGCCTCACAGGCGGTTCTTAGCAGGATGCAGCTCACCCTCCATGCGACTCGCCCAATACCTCACGGCGCTTCGCGCTTGGTGCAAGCAATGTCGGCCTGGTTGATGAAAACCCAACGTCCTCCGTCCCGGCATTGTAGGGATGCGAAGGTCTATGGTCATATGGCTACGGCCGTGCACGACATGAGTACACCCCCATCCCCTGCGTGACATAAACAATCTGGGTACAGTTTTTATTTATTGGTGGTCACCACGGCTGGCGGTCGAGTTAGATTAATTGTGCGGGGTGGAGTGGAGAACCTTAACTCTGCACAAGGGGAATAACCGTACCAGGTAGTGTGTATATGGTAAGGCACCCACGACGCAGATACATAGTATACCCATTGCTGTATCTGGAAGTGACCACACCAGAAATCAAAATAAATTCATGTGGAGGCTTCCATCCACATGCAAGTCCGCCTCACAAGCTGTTCTTCCTAGTTGGATACAGCTCACCCGTCATGCGACTCGCCCAACACCTCACGTTTCGCTTCGCGCTCGGTGCAAGCAATCAATGTCTGCCTGTTCGGTGAAAACGCGACGTGCTTCGTCCCGCCATTGTAGCGATGCGAGGGACTATGGTCGTATATACGACTACGGCCAAGCAGGACAATGAGTTCACCCCGTCCCCCGCGTCAAGGCGACCAAGGACGAAACCCCAGCTAGGAAGAAACACAATTCGCGAAATAGCTCCTTTATGTCACACGTGCTTCTGAAGAAGAGCCATGAGCGAAACTTCCTCGAACATAGCCTAGCAGGGCACCCTGCGCCATCAGCCAGCTTCATGCACTCCTTTACGTGGTAATAGCACTTGAGAGCTGAACGCTGACCCCCTCCCCAGCTCTGCCTGGTCGGTGAAAACCCAACGTGCTCCGTCCCGGCATTGTAGGGATGCGAGGGTCTATGGCCATACGACTACGGCCATATACGACATGAGTACACCCCCCCCCGTCAGCTCACCCTTCCTGCGACTCGCCCCAACTCCTCACGTTTCGCTTCGCGCCTGGTGGAAGCAATCAATGTCTGCCTAGTCGGTGAAAGTCCGACGTGCTCCATCCCGGCATTGTAGTCATAGAGAAGGTCTACGGTCATACGACTACGGCCATGCACGACAATGAGTACACACATGGTGGAGTACATACAGTCTGTAGGCGCCCCCCAGTAATGCGATGGTGTGCCTGAGAGCAATATGACCGCCTTGTAGAGGGAAGCCGCACTATTCGTTCCAGGTTGTGAGTGCGACTCCCCAGTGGCGCCACGCGATTGTGACCGCCTTATATCGGGATACCGCATTACTCAGACCGCCTTGTTGGGGGACCCCCTACTGCTGTTCTCTACACCGTTATGACCCTCGAGACCTGCACACTGACCCTCTCCAGCCATGTAGGCAATAGCGAGAAAACGTTCGCTACCTTCGGAGGCAGGGAGATGGTGACCACAAAGGGTGAAACAGGAAGGGGGAAACATATCAGAAAAAATAGCAATCCATGTAATTATGGCGGGAAAAAAACGTAAGTGAGCGCCCCAAACGTTGGGGGTGTCTCTACTAGAAGGAGTGGGGGCGGTGATCCGTCTCTGAATGAGTGCGTGGTAAATGGTCAAATGGCTAAGGCAAGCAACCACTGAGTACCCCCCTCCCGCCCCCCCCGCGCTCCGTCTCCAAAGAGATGCGTGATCAAATGGTAAAATGACTTAGGCAAGCAACACAACAATAAGTACCCTCCCCCCCGCCGCCTACCGCCATGCATGACATGAGTACCCCCCCCCCCCCACCCCCATACAACTACGGCCATGCATGACATAGGTACACCCCCCCCACTTTCACCATGCTGAATTCTACATCGTTAGGACACGTGAAAGCTCAACGCTACGCCCCCCCCCTTGCGACTCGCCCAATACCTCACGTTTCGCTTCGCGCTTGGTGCAAGCAATCAATGTCTGCCTGGTTGGTGAAAACCCAACGTGATCCGTCCCGGCATTGTAGGGATGCGAGGGTCTATGTGGTCATACGACTACGGCCACGCACGACATGCGACTAATGAGTACACCCCCCCCCCCCCACCCATACGACTACCGCCATGCATGACATGAGTACACCCCCCCTAACTCTCACCATGCCGAATTCTACATCGTTATGACACATGAGAGCTCAACACCCCCGAGGGTCTATGGTCATACGACTACGGCCGTGCACGACATGAGTACACCCCCCTCCCCGAACTTTGGTACACTAAATAGTAGCGAGAAAACGATCGCTATGTTAGGAGATAGATGGTGGCCACAGGCGGCGAAACAGGAAGGGGATAAGATTAGCAAAAAGTTTCTTTGTAATATATGAAAACAACGTAATGAGCGCCCAAGTGTTGGAGGTGTCTCTATTAGGAGTAGGAACGGTGCTCCGTCTCGAAAGGGATGCGTGGTCAATGGTCAAACCCCCCCCCCCCCCCCCCCCTTCACACCCACCCTCCCCCTAATCGACTGTAAGACAGTCAAGGACGGGTACCATTCGCAGGTTCGGAAGGAGCACCATCGCATCAGCAGTATGAGCGAGATACCTCTAAGCGTGAACCCTGCCCCCCAGCTCCACGCGATACTTTGCGCGGTGATGGCATCGTACACGCTGATCGGCGTGCTTGATCACGAGCGCTGGATGAAGGTATTATATGTGCGTCACTCTTGTGTTTTCGTCGTACGCGACAGTAGTAAAAAAAATATCTCCTGTTTTTGGCTCGTCAGGCTGGCGGCTTACTCGTCAGGCTGGCGGCGTAGGGCCGTTATTATCGAAGACCTCTATGTCCTAAATTTCCTTAAATTTCCACGTTTTTTATTTCGCGCATTTTTTTTCTTTTTTTTTTTTTAATTTTCAGAGTTTCCTGATTTTTTTTTTTCTTCCCATCTTTATATAATATGTGAAATTTAACTTTCCTGATATTTTGCCCACGGTGTTAAGTTTCCAAAAACCATACCACTCTGACCCGGAATATAAGGACCGTTTGTATATTAACATGTAATTGAAATGGTCCTTATATTTAGGGTCATAGTGGTAGGTTCTATTTACTGTGACCCCCCGTAATGATTAGCCGTATATACGATGAGGTACATACGTACATATCATATGTGAGGAATGCTTAACGATGCATGTATACCCTGGGTGGGACGGTACATTATCAGAGGTCAGAGGCGCCATCGAGCCATGTAACGGTACAGAGGAGGGTACTCGTAGGTGTGATGTGGTGTCCTTACGGCTCGGTCATCACATCACATAGGCTACTCGTGCGTGATTTTTTTTCTGGCCAGGCTGTTACGCTGAACGCACTCTATGTACGTACGAGTATTATATATACGCACGCGCGACTAAAAATGAAGGCAACTAAACACGCCAACTCAACAATAGAGGGGAAACGGGGACCCCATGAATTCCATGACACCGGGGGGCGGGAGAGCTATTCATAGACTGCCAAGGAAAAGACGTAGGGAGTCAACAATTTCCACCAATCGTAATTTCCAACCTCAAAAATTGACTAATCAGAAAACTGCGGGCATGTAATCCCCTAAAGTGGTCCCTGTATAGTGCCGGTTGGTACAGTAGTGGCCCCTTTATAGTGCCGGTGAAAACCGCTTTTCACAGATGGGACTAACCAGCGTGGCAGTGTGCGGAGTAATTAGTGCCGGTTGCTGCTATATATAGTGCCGGTATTGGTGACCGGCGCATACCGGCACTATGGACGGACCGGCACTATTGCAACATTATACCCTCAGCCGGCATCGTTGTTATTACATAGTGTCTCAGTACTTCTTGAAATAATGAAAAAAAAAATAAGAAAAAAAATGCTGTTAGGGCCCGAATTAACGAGTATAAAATAAATTCAATTTGGAAAAAATAAAAATAAAAATTTGCTTTTCATTGGTCAACACACGCACCAGCACCAAAGATTAGGATCTTGGGGTATAATATTGGGTGGTGGTGCGGGTTCTGACCAATGAAAAGCGGATTTGATTTTTTTTTTTCCAAATTGTTTTTTTTTTCTTCTTCTTTAAAACGGGCCCTAATATAGAAATCTGATTCGCTGGTACGACATAACCAGGTATATTTTGTTTTATGCATGCACGATTCGACTCGAGTCGGCGAGGGAAGAAAATGACCAACTCTTCTTGCGATGAAAAGATGACGGCGTGCACCGTAAGAGTAGTACAGCGGGGGGGGGGGGGGGGAATCCGACAGCTAGTGTAGAATTGTGAGGGGGTGGTCCGAAAAAATCCCCCTACGTACCTATTTATCATTTATTTTGTTTTGAGTATCATCAGCTGGTAAACCGAGGATTTGGTCGAAGCCCCTACTTACAGGCTGTCTGTGTGTGATGCTTCGATCGCGCGTACGTACGATATACCTACGAGTCTTTGTATGTCCCCGTGAAGGATATAAAGGATGACAGACCCACACCGATGGCGTGGGGGTGGAGTTTGGACGCGGCTTAGGACTTACGCATAGGACGTAAAGAGTGCATATTGAGAAGAAGGAGGGAGAAAGGACAACAAACGGAGTATTGTGGATAAAGCTTAGCGGGGAGTTGACATAGAAGGAAGTTAGACTTTGCGCATAGGTTTCCTTTGTTTCCATGGTTTTCTGCTTCCGGGAATGTCATGAGTGATCAACGTTGACGCTCATGCTGCACATTGTCGGATGGCAAAGATGATAATAATATAATATATGCATGCATACCCTGTATCCGGTATTGAGGGAAACGAAACCCCGACAGCTGTGAAGCTCAACGGGTGTGCTTTTCTATTCGAAAAGTTGAAAAACATAACATATCTATCTATCTATTCGTATATACAATTTACACACAGCAGTCAGTTGCTGTTGTTGTTGTTGTTTTCACATGAAGCAATGTCCAAAAGCGCGTCTCGGAAGTCACAGGTCAGGCTCCAAAAAAACTACTATTTATAGTAGAGCGGAACAATTCCTCAAGGGAAAAAAAAAAAAACTTTGACGAAAATATACCAAGAATATAGTCCCCTTTGTGAATGACTCTCTACGAACTCCCATTGTCTCTATGGCAGGAATGGGGAGACGACCACGAAGCAGTGGCGGTTTTGCACCTGCGGATGCCTATCCTCTCCGCGGCGGCTGTCATGGGGATAGGCGGCTACACGGCGGTGGAGATGGTGTCCATGTCTTCAATTGAACTACAGGGTGTCAGGGTGGGTGGAAACCAGTTGTTACCCAACTAGCTGTGTCACTAAACCAACTAATTACTAGTCGGCGGCACCTATATCCAACTAGTAACTAGTCGGCGGTGGAGATGGTGTCCATGTCTTCAATTGAACTGCAGGGTGTCAGGATGGGTGGCGAACAGTTGTGAACCCAAAATTAATAACTGCTGCATCACTTAACCAACTAATAACTAGTTGGCCACGGCTATATGCCAACTAGTAACTATTAAGGGGGGCCATAGGAAATAGGACCGAGTATTGGTAGTAAAAGCACTTAAATATATGGGTAGTTTTTTTTTGTGTACCGTAGGTTCTATTTACTCGTATGGTCCATCGTAATAGTCGCCGGTGGAGATGGTGTCCATGTCTTCAACAGAACTGTCGGGGTATCGAGGTGGGTGGGAACGAAATTGTTATCCAACTAACTGCAACACCTAGCCAACTAGTGACTAAAGTCGGTGGTCGAGATGGTGTCCGTGTCTTTAATGAAATAATCGGATGTCGAGGTCGGTGGGGGAAATGTTTTAACCAACTAATGTGACACCTAGCCAACTAGTGAATAAGTCGGCGGTGGAGATGGTGTCCGTGTCTTTAATGAAATAATCGGATGTCGAGGTGGGTGGGGGAAATGTTTTAACCAACTAACTGTAACACCTAGCCAACTAGGTAACTAGTCGGCGGTCGAGATTGTGTCCGTGTCTTTAATGAAATAATCGGATGTCGAGGTGGGTGGGGGGAATGTTTTAACCAACTAACTGTAACACCCAGCCAACTAGTAAATAAGTCGGCGGTGAAGGTGGTGCCCATGTCTTCAATGGAACCGTCGGGTGTCGAGGTGGGCGAGAAAAAGATATTAACCAACTAACTGTAACACCTAGCCAACTAGTACCTAGTCGGCGGTCGATATGGTGTCCGTGTCTTCAATAGGAAAGCCGGCGTCCTCGGTGGAGTGACAGGTGAATTACGAAGCCTGTTAGTGTCAAGATCGTGAGTTCGAGCCCCCCCCGAGTGCATGCTCGTAGGGACTTTTTCTCGCAAAACAAAATATCTTGGACTAGAGAGCTAGGAAATCTGCAAGATGATCATAAGATGCTGTTGTATGGGTATTAATTCTGGGCAGAAGCCACCAGAATGTCCGGCCGATTAATAAGCTGTCTACGCTAATCGGAATGTACGACTATAGAAAACTGCAGGATATCTGGTCCCGTCAATACCGTGTGAGCATGCCACCTCCCCGCCGGCGTGGGATTGCTACTCTATGTGGCAATTATGTTATTAGTTACTTATTTTTCAAAGGCACTGCTCCCCCCGGGGAGAGTCCCTTCACGGTGCRTGTTGGTCAGTGTGCCTCTCCCCCCTTTGGATTGGGAGGCCTACATGGCTCGTACAGCACCTGCTACTTCGCTTTTTTGTTTTTTTCGGTTTAGCCTCACAGAGGTGGAGTGGACCTCTGATGTTAATTCGGGACTGGACCGTTCCAATCGCATGCCAAGGGTGTAGTGAATGGATGGGTAGACGTATTACGCACAGTAATGACCGTTCAAACTTGAGATCGTACTATTGTTTTATAATATTGGGCATCTGAGCCACCCGAAATGCATGCCGGTTAAAAAAGCTGCCCCGCTTGACCACAATGAACACCAAACTAACAACCTCAAGGGATATCTGTTCTCACCCATACACATGGGAAGATGATAGAATTCGATGAAATCACGAGCGTGGGAATGATCTCACAAATAGGCATTAGGGGGAGGGGGCTCGTACCATCGAGTTACCTAGGGAGAGGGAGTCGAAGAAATATTATGAAAAAAACGGCACAATATGTTCCTATTGTTTACCGAGCAATTGTCTACCTATGTCCCGTATTAGAGGCATGCTTGGTCGGCGTGCCACCTGGTCATCGTTGCACTTGGAAAGGCTCTAAATTCTGCTCGGGCACGTCTAAGGAAGTTCGCCTGAACCGGGCGAATTTATGCGAGATCCCGTAAAAACAATCGAGGGAACTTCCGAAGTGGTTGGACACCATTTTTCAGTAACTCGTATATAGGATACTGGTGCTATTCAAACAACGTACCTTCATACTATATACCACAGGTACGTATATCCTACACCTCTGGTCCGAAACATAAGTAACATTTCGATGAAATGTTAGTATACAAACGGTTATTATATTGCGGGTCAGAGTAAGTATTGAATAACTCATGACATGCATTCATGATGCAGCTCGCCCTTCATGCGACTCGCCCAACACCTCACGGCGCTTCGCGCTTGGTGCTAGCAATGCCTTCCTGGTCGGTGAAAACCCGACATGCTCCGCCCCGGCGTTGTAAGGATGCGAGGGTCTATGGTCATCGATTCGCATGCATGGAAATTACACCCTGCCCTGAGGTCTATGACGACTACGCCATGCATGAATAGGAAGTACACCCCCCCCCCCCCGCCTCCCCGTTAATTTTGAATGAATGACATTTGAGTTAGTGTAAGCAGATTAATTATGAAATACCTGGTGGTATATGTGTAGCATTTTTTTTTCTTCTTTTCTTGTTTATCCCATTTATTTCTTCGTCCTTCTTTTTTATCTCCCTCTTCAGTCGTAACTCAGATCTGGGGTCACTAAGTAGAGGTTCTTCTTCTCCCTGCCCACTGCGGTTAAGAAAATCGAGACATTGTTGCATTATTGGTACAACAGTATTATAATTATTTTCTCTCATTGCCATCCTCAACGATGTTGTATATAGTATATAGCATGATGAGCTTCAGCACTGATCACTCAAAAGCACCCCGAGAAAAGAAAACCACGGGAAACAAAAAAAAGACGTCTCTGCACAAAAGTCTATACAACTCCCTTGCGTACACATACTCCCGGCTTGAGCTTTTGTCTACTACGTACTCTACTCGCTGTCTTAGCTCCCTTTACTCTCATCACGTATTTCGTAGATTTTTGTCAAATGTTTAGGTCTGATTGATCAACACGTGTGGTAAATCTGCCCGTTCGCAGGCGAAACAATCTCAGACGTGCCCGAAAACAAAGATGCTGGTCCTATTGAAGAAAGGGTTTTGTCACGAAGCTGTAAGGCATTTGGCTCCCTGATGCTGGTTCTCACGAAGAAAGGGTTTTGTCACGAAGCTGTAAGGCATTTTTTCGTTCCCGGCGGTGAGCTTATGTTTGGCTTCGGCTAACGACGGCCACCACCCCGACCCGGAACTCCTAACTCTAACCCTATGAAACCCTAATCGGAGGCATGCTTGGTTGGTGAGCCATGTACCTGGTCGTTTGTGCTTGGAAATACTCTATCTACTGCTCGGGGTACTCTAAGGAACTAAGCCGGAACGGGCAGATCTACGCGAACACTTGGTTGATACGTAGCACCTTCCATGTGTTAAGTAATTGGATTCTAGATTATGTTGCCCTTTTGCGTATATGGTATGATTGGAATGGGCGCTGGACATTGTGAGATGGCAAGAATATAATAATAATAATAATTGCGATATGGTATATACGTATGCCCTTTGTTGTTGAAGTAGTGGTCCCTCTATAGTGCTGGCTGCCCGCTATAGTGCCTGTGAAATCGCTTGGCACAGATGGGAATAATAAGCCAGTGTGGCAGTGTGCGAAGGGTAGCCCAATAGGCTACTGTATTTCAATAGTCTACTGTAGTCCAATAGGCTAATGTGGTCCAGTATGCTACTGTACGAGTAGTCCAATAATCTACTGTGGTCCAATAGGCTACTATAGTCCAATAGGCTACTGAAGTCCAATATGCTTCGTACTTTATTCTAATAGGCTACTGCAGTTCAATAGGCTACTGCAGTCCAATAGGCTACTGTAGTCCAATAGGCTACTGCAGTCCAATATGCTACTATAGTCCAATAATCTACTGTAGTCCAATAGGCTACTGTAGTCCAATAGGCTACTGCAGTCCAATATGCTTCGTACTTTATTCCAATAGGCTACTGCAGTCTAATAGGCTACTGTATTTCAATAGACTACTGTTGTCCAATAGGCTACTGCAGTCCAATATGCTACTGTACGAGTAGTCCAATAATCTACTGTGGTCCAATAGGCTACTGTAGTCCAATAGGCTACTGCAGTCCAATATGCTTCGTACTTTATTCCAATAGGCTACTGCAGTCTAATAGGCTACTGTATTTCAATAGACTACTGTTGTCCAATAGGCTACTGCAGTCCAATATGCTACTGTACGAGTAGTCCAATAATCTACTGTGGTCCAATAGGCTACTGTAGTCCAATAGGCTACTGCAGTCCAATATGCTTCGTACTTTATTCCAATAGGCTACTGCAGTCTAATAGGCTACTGTATTTCAATAGACTACTGTTGTCCAATAGGCTACTGCAGTCCAATATGCTACTGTACGAGTAGTCCAATAATCTACTGTGGTCCAATAGGCTACTGTAGTCCAATAGGCTACTGCAGTCCAATATGCTTCGTACTTTATTCCAATAGGCTACTGCAGTCTAATAGGCTACTGTATTCCAATAGGCTACTGTTGTCCAATAGGCTACTGTAGTCCAATAGGCTACTATAGTCCAATAGGCTACTGTAGTCCAATAGGCTACTGTAGTCCAATACGTTTCCTGTTTTGGTTTCCCTTTCGGTTTTCTTCTTTCGAGGAGGAAATATTCCTGAGTGGTCAATGTTGAAGCTTAGGCCTCTTATTATCGGATGACAAGGATGATAATAATAAGTTTACCCAAAATATATCCCGTCCACAACACACCAACGCACACAAATTGGCGACAGTTTCAAAATATCCTGATTGCTGCGCGAGTTTCATAGCGACCGTTAAACTATATTTCCTCTCTCCCCCCCGCCCCCCTCCCCTCCCCCACCCCGCATTTTTTTCATGAAATATAAGGAACAAAAAACGTAACGCGCGCCCAAATATAGGAAGGAGGTGTCTCTATTAGGAGTACACAGGAACGGTGCTCCGTCTCGAAAGGGATGCGTGGTCAACGGTCAAATTACTAAGGAAATCAATAAATGAGTACTCCCTCCGTCCCGGCATTGTAGAGATGCGAGGGTCTATGGTCATACAACTACGGCCGTGCACGACATGAGTACACCCCCACACACAAGGTCATACGACTACGGCCATGCATGAAACTGAAGTACACTCCCCCCCCCGCCCCGGCCCGACCACCCCGCGTAACTCTATCTCTCCCTGATCCCGCGTGTCTTTCATCAGCTGGAGACAACAGCATTCTGGGTCAGTCTCGCTGCCGTGATTTCGGTGGCGTCTATTCTGGCCATGCTGAGCGTAGCGCGGATGGATGCTTTTGGCGGGGTGAACAGGGTTCAGCGCCTCAAGGACGTCATACTGAAGGTGATCACGCCATGTTCACAGCCATGCCACACGGTGGGGACGGGGGGGTGTGTATTTCGTTTTTATGCATGGCCGTCGTCGTATGACCATAGACCCTCGCATCCCTACAATGCCGGGACGAAGCATGTCGGGTTTTCACCGACCAGGCAAACATGGCTAGCACCAAGCACCAAGCGAGGGGGGGGGGGGGGGGGGGGGGGGGTACTCATGCCATGCATGGCCGTATACGAAGTACAGCGCCGTATGACCATAGCCCGCTCTTCGCATCCCTACAATCGGGACGAAAGCACGTCAGGTTTCCACCGACCAGGCAGGCGTTGCTTGAGGGCGGGGTGTTATTTTTGCACGGGGCGGGGTAATTTTGTACCCAAAGGACATCATGCTTAAGGTGACCACAGTTCAGAGTCATGCCATACCGTAGTGTACCACCTATGATACTCAATCTAAGCCTTATGACAGCCAGTAGGGCCGTAGGGGGGGGGGGGGGGGATGCACGCATTAGCCGCATGTCGTGCATGGCCGTAGTCGTATGACCATAGAGACGCTCGCATCCCTACAACGCCGGGACGGAGAGCACCCGGTTATCACCGACCACGCAGAAGGTAGGGGGGGGAGGGGAGTGTACTCATTAGCCGCATGTTGTGCATGGCGGTAGTCGTATGACCATGAAGACCATCGCATCCGTAGTCGTATGGCCATAGAGAGCCTCGCATCCGTAGTCGTATGACCATAAAGAGCCTCGCATCCGTAGCCGTATCGCCATAGAGAGCCTCGCATCCCTACAATGCACGGCGGTAGGGAGGGGGGGGGGGGTTCATGCAGCATCCCCTCCAACTGACAGCTCGTCAGAAGGATGAAGGTTATTTCGGCATTCCTACTGTTGTAGTAAGATAGCAATCACAATCCCCACTGGATCCAAAAACCACACAACCCCCCCCCATGTTCACCTCACATATTTGGTTCAGATTACTATGTCCCCTCGTAGTATTATAATATTACAAGGCCCCACTTCGGCATTGTGGTTGGCTCGAAATCCCGGGGGGGGTGTCGCAAGCTGGAAAAAAAGGGAGAGCACAGCAGGCGTTCGTTCCTCGTATGTCACACCAGCTACACTCGTACGTACGAAGCCACCGAACAAGAACGAACACCATGAAAAAAGCTCTTGAAAGCTAGATAAATAATGGAGCGCGAAGCTACCGGGCAAGTAGTCGGGGCAAGTAACACCCACCAGCCCGAACGATTTTATAGTTAGTTCTTTCCCGTACCACATACCTGGTACCAGGTAATATCATACCCTACCATACCATACCATACCATACCATAATACAGAAGTACGGAGCCACCGAGCAAGTAACCGGGGCAAGTAACACCGATCAGCCAAAACGAGTTAATAGTTAGTTCTATACCATACCACATATTATCATACCATACCATACCACATAATATCATACCATACCATACCATATAGTATAAAATCTGCTCATCAATTTCCATCGGATTTTGTCGAAGGGGCAAAAGGGTCGATCCAGCATTCACCCTGACTTAAGTGCCGGTCAGATTCCATTGCATTTTTTGGCCAAAAGGGCCGTGAACGGTCCATTTTAGCATGCCCACATTTATTAGCTAGCCAACTCTGCTCGTTAGTTTTCATCGCATTTTGCCAAAGGACAAAATATGAATTCAGCATTCCCACCTAGAAAAATAGTTACTGTAGTCCTGCAGGTTTCCTTGCATTTTTTCCCTTGGTTTTCTTTTTTTCATCCTTTTAGTACTGCACTGCACATATACCAACATTTCATTTTAATTCCAAGTGTTTTGTCCCCACATCGGGGCTGCAGTTCTAAGAGGGTTAAGGAAATATTTTCTGAGTGATCAACGTTGAAGCTCACCATGCTATGTACACATTGTTTAAGATGGCAAGGATAATGACAATACTATAAAAAAAATCCATGGTAAAATAATTAAAAACCGTTGTTGTGGAGACTCCTGTTAGTTGAGTTGACCTGGAGAGTACAAGCGATGAGTACAACGCAAAATAACCAAAACCATACATAAACATATATACAATAATGTTTGACGAAGCTTAAACCATGCATTGGCAAGATTTTGTTGCCGTGTCGGCCTCGGTATCGGATTCTCGACACTCGAATTTCTCGAGCTTTTTTTTTCTTTGGGCGTTCTCATCGAGGATCGGTTTCAGCGTCCCGCGCCCTTCGTTTCCCCTGCATATCTCGCGGCGAACGTGTGCGGGGGCTGAGAGAGACATGCGACAAGTAGGCACGATCTTGGATTTTGGGTGAACTGGTATAATATGTACGAACTGGTATAATATGTACACGTATATCGTAGCAAAATAGAGTGGGGTGTCACGAACGAATTGTTGAGACGAGGCAGGTGGTGCAGGACAGTTTTGGACAGGTGGGGGTCAGGGTTAGGGTTACTACCGCCACTGCCAACATCACCGACGCCAACGCCAACACCAGCATCGCCACCAACAAACCCAACACCAACACCAACACCACTACCACTACCATCACCCATTTAACGCCACCCATGTAACGCCACCCATTCACCGCCACCTACCTGATGTCACCCATTTAACGCTACTCATTTTTAACGCTACCCATTTACCGCCACCCCAGTAATGCCACCCATTTAGCGTCACCCATTTAACGCCACCCATGTAATGACACCCGTGTGACGGCACCCATGATCACCACTCCTTTAACGCCAGCCATTTAACGCCACCTATTACCACCACTCCTTTAACGCCACCCATGTTCGGCTCGAAATGATGCGTGGTCAACGATCAAATGACTAAGGCAAGCAAAAAATGAGTACGCCCCCACCCTCCATGCAACGCCACCCATTTAATGCTCCCCATTTAATGCCACCCATTTAACGCCACCCATTTAATGTCACCCATCTAACGCCACCCATGTAATGTCACCCATTTAACGCCATCCATTTAGTTCCACCCATTTAACGCTGCCCATTCAGCGCCACCCATTTAACGCCGCCTATCTAGCGCCACCCGTTTAACCCCGCCCATTTAACGCCGCCTATTCAACGCCACCCATTTAATGCCACCCAAGTAACGTCACCCATCACCCATGTATTGCCATCCATTTTACCACCACCCATCTAACGCCACATATTTCCTCCCCCTTAACCCGTTTTCGCGTACCGCGTCTTCCCTCTGGTGCTTCTCAGCGACACACGCTAACCGAAATAAAGCGACACAAAGGCTTGGGCAAGAGAGCGGCATACTTCAGCAAGGTGGGGACGATTCATCTGTATATGTGTGTGTACTGGTACAGCATGGGCCCACCAACAAGAAACAGACGAATCTGAGAATGTACGCCTTACGTAGAACCTTTTTGTGAACACCAACCCGAATCTGAGCAAAAGCCTTAAAAAACCCTATTGTTCTACGGCTTTCGATTGATATCCAGTCTGTTCCAGCACGGGGAGAGAGTGTTAGAATTCTGAGATTGGGTAGGTGCTTAGATAACCTTTTACCATAAGCCCAACGGACTGGTGCCTTAACAGTATTGTGACACCATTCTTGTTAAAAACAAATGAGCATATGCTAATATGTAGAGTGCAGTGTGACACTCGTCGCTGAACACGATTATCTTAATCCAAAAAGTGAGGCTTACGTGCTTATTAGCCTTAGAAGGCTATTTCTTATTCGTGGACCTGTAATGTAGGCAAGCGTCTTCCTTTGGGCCCTATAAGGCGACCGTCTTTCTTCGACCCCTGTAAGGCAAGCATGTTTATTTGACCCCTGTAAGGCAAGCGTCTTTCTTTGACCCCTATAAGGCAAGCGTCTTTCTTTGGCAAACCGTCTTTCTTTGACCCCTGTAAGGCAAGCGTTTTTCTCTGACCCCTGCAAGGCAAGCGTTTTTTCTTTGACCCCTGTAAGGCAAGCGTCTTTGTTTGACCCCTGTAAGGCAAGCGTCTTTATTTGACCCCTGTAAGGCGAGCTTTTTTCTTTTACCCCTGTGTAAGGCAAGCGTCTTTCTTTGACCCCTGTAAGGCAAGCGTGTTTCTTTGGCCCCTATAAGGCAAGCGTCTTTCTTTGACCCCTATAAGGCAAGCGCTTTTCTTTGACCCCTATAAGGCAAGCGCTTTTCTTTTACCCCTGTGTAAGGAAGCGTCTTTCTGTGACCCCTGTATAAGGCAAGCGTGTTTCTTTGACCCCTACGCGTATAAGGCGAGCGTCTTTCTTTGATTTCTGTAAGGCAGGCGTCTTTATTTGACTCCTATTATAAGGCAAGCGTCTTTCTTTGACTCCTATTTGTAAGGCAAGCGTCATTATTTGACCCCTATAAGGCAAGCGTCTTACTTTGAGCCCTACAAGGCAAGCGTCTTCCTTTGACCCCTATAATGCAAGCATCTTTCTTCGGCCCCTATAAGGCAAGCTTCTTTGTTTGACCCCTTTTACGGCGAGCGTCTTTCTTTGACCCCTATTATGTGGCAAGCATCTTTCTTTGACCCCTATAAGGCGAGCGTCTTTCTGTGATCTAGTGTTCCACTCGTTCAACAGCAGACTCTCAGCCAAACCGGCCATGTCCTGCTGTAGGCAGTCCTACACATCGTTTTTGTGTTTATCGACCGAGCATGAGATAACCAAGTAGCTTCCTTTTCTGATCAAAGCCTGCGCATAAAGCAGACGCCTAGGTACGTAGGCAGACAGGCAGGCAAGGCCGCTAAATAAAATCACAAGCCTTCACGCCGTTAGTAAAAATGATGTACACATAAGTCATAAGTACCTCTAAAAAACAGCCGGAGCGTATTATTCGTGAGAGCTGAATATACTCAAGAGCAATACTTACGTATGAATATATACCTGTTATTGATATCAATAGAAACAAATAATTGATCGCGTACGAAGCACCTGGTTATAGC
>MEHQ01003172.1:0-37386 GCA_008828725.1 Saccharina japonica
ACTCATTTGTTGTTTGCCTCAGTCATTTGGCCATTGACCACGCATCCCTTCCGAGACGGAGCACCGGGGGCGACAAAATAACAGCAAAAAACCATCAGGCCTACGGCAACGCCTACCGGAACACCCTCAGGGAGTAATATCGTAAACTACTATGAATACAGCAGCAGCCTTTTCGATACAATGATATAATAATATCAGATTCATAGGTAGTGAAACCATTTCCCACGGGAACCGTAAAAAAAAGGGTATTAGCCAAACATAGGTATACCTACGCACTTTGAGCCATTTATAGGTACACTGCGTAACGGACACCGGAAACGGCCTCCTGGCCCGCCTGATATTGGGCCTGCCCTCCATTGAACCTACAAATGACTCAAAGTGCGTAGGTACACCTATTCTCGGCTACTCATTCCACGTATCACCTATTTTTGGCTTCAAGTGTACCTATAAATGGCTCGAACGATCACTTTTTGCCAACTGAAATATAGACAGACGGCCACACCAGATGCCGGGGCTGTCAACCAGTGACCGTACCTGTCAACCAGATGTGATATTAGTCGTTTGGGCCACATGCCTTTAATGGGTGTGATCGCGATGCGGAGAAACAGCAATGACGAGAGTGTCCATGTCATTATGCTGAAAGTACAATACACATACTGTAGTGCAGTATATAGTAGGAGCAACTTTGGTATATATACGTGTACAGAGTAATGCCATACGGTTAAGGGGGTCTGAGTTACACAACCGTTGGCGCGGTCCGGAACAACATTCCATAGCAAACGTGGGTGAATATATATGAGGAAGACAGGTACGGTCGGCTGGTTGACAGTCCCGGTATCTGGTGTGGCCGTCTGTCTATATTTCAGTTGCCAAAAAGTGATCGTTCGAGCCATTTATAGGTACAGTTGAAGCCAAAAATAGGTGATACGTAAAACGAGTAGCAGATAATAGGTGTACCTACGCACTTTGAGCCATATGTAGGTACAATGGAGCGCAGGCCCAATATCAGGCGGGCCAGGAAGCCGTTTCCGGTGTATATTCCGCAGCGTACCTATAAATGGCTCAAAGTGCGTAGGTATACCTATTTTTGGCTAATGCCCTAAACAAAATACCACCCCCAGTACTGCGTGCGATTTTTTGTTTCCTACCCCCCAAACCCCCCGTATCCAAGTTTAGGAGTAGGAACGGCGCTCCGTCTCGAAAGGGAGCCGTGGTTAATGGCCAAATGGCTAAGGCAGGAAACAAATGAACACGCCCCCCCCCCTTCCCCCCTTCCCCCCCCGTATTCAAGTTTGGAAGAGAAGAAAATCAAATCTCACAGCTGAAACGTTTTTTTTTTTTTTTTGCTCTATTTGACAAAAAAGGGCAACACCACACCAACCTTTGGGAATGCCGTGGGTTTCCATGAGGGAGGCGATTTCTTCAGCCAGCCCCATCCGGCCCTTCACCGCGCACAGGTCCAGCATGATGGAGCAAACCTGAGAAGCGGAGCGTTCACACATCGGGCAAAGAGATCAGATCACCATCTACCGCAGATCGTCTAGATAATCTATGATGCATCCTTCATCTGCTACGCCGTTATGCGGTGCTGTGCAAGAGCTGGACATACAGTGCTTGACGTATAGGACGGACAGATCATGACCTAGGTGATCTAGATAATCTATTACAGAGGACTATTATAGTAAATAGGACCTAAAATTCGACGAGAGTTGACGAGGGAAGAAAGTGCTGAAATCTTCTCGCGATAAAAATGCAAGGCAAGAACCGTAGTGGGGGAGGAGGAGGGAGAGGAGCCTACTTTGTAACCCCGGATCTGAGTTACGACTAGGGAGGAAGAAAGACGGAAGTGCGAAGATAATAAATGGGATGGACAAAAAAAAACAAAAAAACAGTAAACAAACAAAAAACACCAGGTATACATATATGTTTCCCTTTTTTTACCAACAATATTTGGTCCTATTTACTTATTGCCCTTTTTCTACTATTAATAGGTAGTAATATTTAGGACCTACGGTAAAAAAAAAAAAACACCAGGTATAGACTGTTTAATTTTTATTTTAATTTTAATTTAATTTTTATTATTTCTCCCCCCACAAATAGACACACTCCCTGAATTCTACAGCCTCAGATTGTGTTCCCCTCATACGGGATGTACATCCTACACGAGGACATATAAAATCCGTAGGTACGCGCGATCGAAGTATTACACTCAGCTAGCAAAGATGAGCTTCGACGAAATCCTCGAGCTCACAGCTGTTGTTTTTTATTTTTTTTCAATATATTTCCCTTTTTTTACCAACAATATTTGGTCCAATTTACTTATTTCCCTTTTTCTACTATTAATATTAATAGGTAGTAATATTTAGGACCTACGGTCAACAAAAAACCCCACCAGGTATATATATGTTTCCCTTTGTTTACTAACAATATTTGATCCTATTTACTTATTTCCCTATTTCTACTATTAATAGGTAGTAATATTTGGTCCTACTGTAGTTAGCATGGTCCACCGTATTAGATCCTACATCTGCTCCGCCGTTCGGACGGCCAGATCACTATCTACAGGTAGATCGTCTACATCATCTAGATCCTACATATGCTATGCCGTTACGAGGTGCTCACAGTTCACACATAGGGCGGACAAATGACGACCCAAAGCAGTAGGCAATCTACAGTAGACCATCTAGAGCCTACATATTTACCGCTGTGAGATGTTACGCAAGAGACGCACAATATGCAGCTCGGACGGACACCACGATCTAGATCCTACATTCGTGTTTTTGCCGTTGTGGCATGCTGTGCACGAGCCCAACAATGTATAGTTCCTACATCGGACAAACAGATCACGATCTACCCGTAGATCGTCTAGGGTGTCTATTGTGCACCCTACATCTGCTCCTGCGTTCTGAGACGCTATGCAAGAGCAGAATAATACATACACAGTTAACTCATCGGGCAGACAAATCACGGTCGGCTGTAGATGATCTAGATCCTATATCTGTGCAAGAGCCGTAACTATTACTAGTTCACACATAAGAACGCGGACCGATTCCGATCCACAGTAGATGGTCTATATGGTCTAGATCCTACATCTGGTATTGCCATTGCGAGGTGCTGTGCAATAGCCGTACATACAGCAGCACTTTCACATATAGGACAGACTAAGATCACGATCCAAGATTGGCTAGATCCCCAACATAAGCGTTTGCCGTATTTTTAGTTGCTGTTCACAAACAGGACGGACACATTTAAGATCTACGAGTTCGAGTACGTAGATCATCTACAAAGACTCAACATTTTTGCTTTGCCGATATGATAATGCCTCGTAAGAGCCAGCCAGCAACACCGGCACTGTAGCGCGGCAACCCGCACTACTCCGCGCAATGGGAACACTAGTGAGTAACATCAGTGCCAAGCGATTCCAAAGGGCACTGTAAAGGGACCCCTTCCGCATAGCATAACACATCCCACCCCGTAAATTGGCAAACCCGTGCACAAAAGCCGTATCATATACAGATTCCACCCTTCAAACAGCTATCTACGAGTAGATCGGGCACACAAATAAAAATCAGGGATCTATCTGTATGTCCCGAAATATGTAAATGATGCAATGTGGGTTTGAAACATGTTTTTTCCCTCGAGGTATTCTTCAACTCCTCATATACGAACGTTGTTTTTCTTAGTCCGTCCTGTGACCAGACGGAATTGTTGGCGATGGCTTAATGAGAGCTACAACAACAATGCCTATACCCCGTGCGTTTCAGAAAAGGGAGACTTGCCTGTTCGTCGATGCCCTTCGCCCCGGCTTGCAAGGCTTGGCGCAACACTGCTACCGCCTGGTCGGCTTGCCCCACGGAACGCAAACCCCTGCAAAAACAAAGCACGCAACAACAACAACAACAACAACAACAACAACAAAAGTTAGTTAAGCAGAATGCGACGGTTTTGGAGTTTTCCTCTGTCTCTCACAGTCTGCGACTACGCGACCCCAGAACATCAGTACGGACGGTGTCGGTGAAGGGATATATATATATATATATCCTGCATGAGGCCATATAAAACCCGTACAGTAGTACGCACAGCTCGCACAAGACGAGTTCCGACGAAACTCTTTATCTCACACCTACTGCTGTAAATGGTTACAAATTTACCTTGCGAGGGATCTCCATGTGGCCTGGGAGGGGCTCAGACCCCGGGGCCTCAGGTCTTCCAGGAGAAGTCGGAAAACTTCCAGTCCCGAGGTCCAAGAACCCTGCAGCAAAACAAAAAAAAAAAAAGGTTTCGAGGATCACACCGACGGAGAGCGAAAAGAAAAAGCGGTAAATACAAGTTCGGAAGACCGAAAACACGAAGACTTTTCTTCAGATGATAATGTTCTTCAACGCGGAGAATTATCATTTTGAGACGGCGGAAAGCACGGGGGATCCCTTTCAAGCCACGCAGAATGTTCTTTGGCGAGGCGAAAAGCGCGGAGAACCGCCAAAACGTGGAGAAATTTCTTGGATAAGGCGGAAAGCGCGGATAACTTTCTTCAAGAGCGGGGAAAAACGCGGAGAAACACCAAACGCGGAGGAAAAAATCTCCAACAAGGGGGGGGGGGGGGGGGGGGGGAGGGGAAGGGTGCCGCAGGGGGGGGGGGGGGGGAGCGTGGAGATAATTACTCAAGAAAACGACAAAACGACAAAAACTGACGACACGGCCGAAAAAACAACGAAATCGACATCGGTGGCACCGACGAAACCCGACGAAAACGAAAAATCCAACGAAAGCGACGAAAACCGAGGGAACGTGGAACAAACACGTGAACAACAAAGTCGACGCGTCGACGACGACGACGGAATCGACGAAAACCGACGAAACCGTAAAAACAAAAAATGAAACCGACGAAATCGACAAAACGGAAAGAAAACGAGAAAACCGACGACGCTGACCACAACCCGGGAAACCGACGGAAACAAAAAAAACACCGATATCAACGAAAAACAATGGATATGACGACAGAAGGCGTTCAAGCACAAGGGGGAGGGGGTGTACTCATTGTCATGCATGGCCGTAGTTGCATGGTCAAAGATCCTTGCATCTGTACAATGCCGGAACGGACCATGTCGGGTTTTCACCAACCGGGCAGGCATTGCTTGCTCGCTCCAAGCGCGAAGCGCCATGAGGTGTTGGGTGAGTCGTATCAAGGGCGAGCTGCATCATACTAGGAACCGCGTGTGAGGCGGATTCCAGCAGTGTCTGTACTTGCTTACATAAGGATGACAGCGTCGAATTAACAAACAAGCGATGCTACGTACAGCACAACAGAAGGAGTTACAAACACAAGGCGGCGGGGGGCGAGGGGGTGGGGGTTCACCTGTCGCATACAAGCCTCCATCGCTCCAACATATAGCTTCTGTGCCACGGGCTGCCCCGCACCACCCTTGTTTTGAAGACCCCGATGATCGCGGCAGGGAAGCAGGAGTTCCATGGGGAAGGAAGGGGAAGGGGAGGGGCGGGGGAGGAAGCGCGTGGTAGATGTTACGATAGGGGGCGAGGGGGTGCATGACTGTGACGCACGGAGGATGGTTGTTTTTGTATTTTTTCTTGATAAAGCAGGTCAAATCGCCTCTTTCATCAGTTTTTTCCCTGTGAAAGCTTGTCCTGCCAGTAAGTATTACTACTTGAAAGGTGGTGTGGTGGCATTGCGTTGTCCATACCTTTCTTTTAAGCTAACCAACATCCGTCAATTTCGTCAAACTGGCCGATTAAAGCCCAAGGTTTGGTAACAACTACCTTCCGTAGCGGTGGCAAGCACGTCTTGTGGGACTTGTTCTTCTCCTGCTGGTACTACTAATACCACACTCGTGCAACTACAACTACAACTCTGTCCCGCTGGGGCTTATTCTCCTGCTCGTACTACTATACTTTTACCAGAGGCAATAGTAAAAAGGACCAAATGTTGGTGAAAATAGGGAAATATATAGGTTTTAGTGTGTACCGCAGGGACCTGCCAGGTATTTACTACGGTCCCCGGTAATAGGCACTATTACGGTCGCCCCGGTGGGCTAGCAGGTAACCACGAAGCCTGTAAGCGTCAAGAAAGCGAGTTCGAGCCCCGCCGAGTGCATGCTCTTGGGCACTTTTTCTCGCAAAAAATATCTTGACTCGCAGAAAGCGCGAGAGCGTGAGTTAGCAAAATTCGATGAAAGTCGACGAGCGTTGGGAAGGCTGAACCCTCTGCGCGATAAAAATCAAGGCGAGAACCGTAGTGGGGGAGGAGGGAGAGGAGCTTACTTTGTGACCCCGGATCTGAGTTACGACTAGGGAGAGAGAGACGGAAGTGCGAAGATAATAAATGGGATGGAAAAAAAAAAAAAAAAAAAACCCAACACCACCACACACACGACACACCTAAAAAAGCAGTAAACATAGATAATATAGAACTTCTCGTACTGCTACAATACTCCTCGTACCTTACTCGCACCTTTTTACCAACCTTTTAATAGTGCAATGAACACAGCAACTAAACAGCCAAAACACAATAACTTACAAGAAAACAAAAAACAAGAACAAATAGGCAACCCCGCCTGGGCATGACGGCGCCACCACGCCCCCGCCCCCGCCACCCCCCCCGCCACAGCTCCGTACCGCGTCTAAAAATAAAAAAATACACATGGACAATCAATTCTCAAGCGGCACCACTCAACAGCCGCCATGGAGGGGCGACATTTACTCACCAACAGCCGCAGAGCTCGAAGCGCGGCCCCTCCCCTGCCCCTCTTGACGGCCTCCGCCAACATGTCTCGGAGGTTCCTGGCGTGATCGGCAGCACCAGCAGCAGCAGCAGCACCAGGTGCGCCCACACCGCCGCCGCCACTGCTCCGCCCCCTCTTCCTTAGCCTCCGCCCGCTGGTCGTTGACAAGTCCCTGTCGATAACGGCCACCCCTCCTTCCCCGCTGCCACTTCTGCGTGCCTCCACAACGTCAGCTTCGGACAGCGCAATCGGTCTACCATTCCCTCCAGCCCCTAAAAAGGACCCCACGCGGTCACGCGTCCCCACCAGATTATCTCCGAGTTTCTCTCCGAGATCGGGGGCAGCAGCAGCAGCAGAAGCAGCAGCAGCACCGGCAGCGGTACCAGCAGCATTCGCCACCCCCGTTGACAAAAATCCGCGCTCATCCCCCCCACCTCCTCCTCGTCCTCCTCTTCCCCCTGGTCCTCTTCTTCCTCCCTGTGTTGCTCTTCCCGCGGCGCCAGCTCCGGTATCTCTGGACGGCAACCCTCGGACCGTCGCGTCCTCCATCTCGCTCCCTGTACGTTCGGTTCCCATGCCCGCGTTACCACCGCCGCGGTCGCCGCTGCCGGCGTTAACTATTCTCCTACCACCGCCACCCCCACCCCTACCCCTAACGCCTCCACCACCACCACCACCACCACCACCACCGCCACCATCAGCACTAACACCAACACCAACATCAACACCGACAGGTTCAATCAACGGTGGCAGCGGCGCCGGCGGCAGCGTTGGCGGCGGCGGTGGGGGTGGTGGTGGTGGTGGCTCCTGCATAGCGACGGAAAACGAAGAACTTGTACCCTCACCACGGTCAAGGGCGGGACAGAGAGCCGAATAAGCCCCAGCGGCGGCAAACTCAGCCGCCTCGACCGTAGCCGGGGGCGTAGCTGCTGTTGACGTAGACTGCTCTGGATAGCCCCCCCCGGTGGCCTCCCCCGCCCCTCCCCGCCCACCATTACCGTTACCCTGCACCCGCCGTGACGGGGCCACCCCCGTGGTTGCCGAGGAGTCCACTGCCGCTGTTGCTGTTACTGCCACTGCTGCTGATGATGCTGTCGCCGTTACCGTTGCCGCGGCAGGCTTAGACACCGGTCGCTTCGAAGTCGTCTTCGACGGCGTGCTCCTATCGGACGAGGAAGGCGGCGCTGGTGCGCTTCCAGACGACCCCGACATTGACGTCAACCCCGTTTGTCTCCCACTCCCCCGTCCACCTCTTCTACCACAACCACCCCCTCCCTCCACGCCCGGCCCCACACCCATCAGGACCGCCGTCCCCGTCCCCGTCCCCGCTCCCCTCCCTGATATCGCTCCAGCTCTAGCTCCCGCTGCGGTATGCCCTGCACCTCCTCCTCCTCCTCCTCCTCCAATTCCTTGCGTTTCTCGTTCGCCACCGGACGTCCACCTACTTCCTTCCAGAGGGGGATTGCACATGGCGCGTCTTCGGAGGAGGGAAGTCGGACCGCCGCCGCCGCCGCCGGCGCTTGCAATGGGGCTGGCGCCATCGTACCGAGGGCGGTGGAAGGGCAGGAGGATGTGGGCACCGGTGGCGCCCGCGGTTGTGGCGGCCATAGTGGCGGCAGCGGTGGTGGTGGTGGTGGTGGTGGTGGTGTCGGCGCGAGGAGGAGGCAGACCGTGCCCGCGGCTGGGCACAAGCGCTCGTGTTCTCAATCCACTCCCACCGCCACCGCCACCCCCCCTACCGCTAACACCACCACCACCACCGACACCACCACCACAGCTTTTGCTGCTGATGCGACTGGAGCGGCCACCGCCGCCACCGATAGCGCCGAGCAAGCCGCTGGTCTGGCCGCCAACGGTGCCGACGAACGCCGCTTCTGTTGCCCCGGCCGCCCCTGCCAGGCCGGTCGTCGCGCTCGAAGTGGTCGAGGCCAACAAGAGGATCGCCGGAACGGTCCCGTTTGCAATAGGCCTGGGAAGCGCGGTAAAGGAAAACAGAGGGGGGCAGGGTGAGAGGTTGAGCACGGGAGGGTAGCAATAGTAGATGGGCGAGAGGGGGGGGGTGTACTTCATTTTCATGCATAGCCGTAGTCGTATGACCATAGACCCTCGCATCCCTACAATGCCGGGATGGAGCATGTCGGGTTTTCACCGACCAGGCAAGACATTTCTACCACCAAGCGCGAAACGCCGTGAGGTGTTGGGCGAGTCGCATGAAGGGTGAGCTGCATCCTACTAAGAATCGCTTGTCAGGCGGACTTGCATATGGATGACAGCTCCAATGAGTAAAGTGAATTTATGGTGTGGGCACTTCCTGAGACAGCAATGGGAGCACTATGCAACTGCCTCGCGGGTGCCTTACCATATACACACTACGTGATACGATAGTTCCCCTTGTGCGGAGCAAAGGTTCTCCACCCCGCACAAATGATCTAACTCGACCGCCAGCCTTGGTGACCACCAAAAAAAAAAAAAACGGTACCCTGGTTGTCTAGCTCACGCAGTGAGAGGCGTGTTTTACAGCGTCGTCGCCAACCGACGCCAACCCAATCTATAAATATATAAGGGGGGGAAACAGAGAGGGGCGGGCGGTAAGAGGTTGAACACGGGAGGGTAGCAATGGTAGATGGGCGACAAAGGGGGGGCGGGAGGGGTTGTTCCGAGTAGTGCACGCGGTAAATCAGGCTTGTATGCCGCCCATAGTGCAAGTACTTGCCGTCTTTTGGGTTTCGGTATGAAGGATACTGCATGTACTGTTAGTGTTTTGCGGGTAGTACTGCTCATACTACTGCGGTCATCGTCAGGGAACATCTGTGCACAATTCCGATACACAGCAGTGGGTACCCCGATTTAAGAGCACCCGCATGACAAGCCAAAACAAGCGCGTTTAACTACGTACGAGTACACGTTGCTCTTATCTGTAGTGGGCAATATATATATACGTATAGCTTTTAGTATAGGCAGGAGGGACATGCCGATTTGACCGCTCTTAAATCCCGAAAGGTTGTATCTGGGGTGCTCTTAAATCGGAGTACCCACTGCTGTAACAGGAATAGCGTGCAGCAGTAGGTTTCCGCTCGTGGCAAAAACATACGGAGGTGCTCCCGGGAGTGGGATAGTTGGAGAAATTACGTTCAAGGGGCACTTATTAATAGTGTACTGTACTGGAATTATGTTAGGGTTCGATAATGTTTCTCTACTCGTGTACGTACTGCTCAGGATCCAAATATGCTCGTACCACGTACGGTACCGGTACGTACATATGATGCCAGCGTAGCAGGTACCTGGTATCATACGTACCCAGTGTACCAGGTGCCTGGTAGGTATTTAATACCAGTACGAAAAGTAGCTGTCAATTTCCAATGACGTTGCAACCGTAGCCGTACTATATATCCTAGTTGTATTTGACATGGGCCGCTGTGCAAGGTTAGTACGGGCGAAGCGCTCAAGCGAAACGAGCAGCAGCGGTGCAGCGGCGGCAGCACGTTGTCGGCAACCAAAGCATCTCTCTTTCGGCAGAATTGGTTTGGGTGAGGGGGAGAGGGGGGGGGCGCGCTAAACATGACGCAGAGGTCGCGCAAGGAGTAAAGCTGCATCAGAACACATCACAAACCATCTGCTCGACAGACAACTGCTGCTCAACAAACACGAAACATGCTGCTCCTATTGTACGATACCTTGTAACAGGTACATGTGGGTAGAATCTTGATGCTGCTGCCTGCCTTGCCTGTACACCTGGAACCCTACCTTCCCCACCTTCGCACCGGGCCCATGTCTTTGTTGTCCACCACATCAAGCGATGCAACCAGCTGCACTAGGTTGCGTCTCGTCAAGAGGGTAGAAGCTCACCTTCTGTGCTGCCCTCTCATGGCAGCTGCAGGTTCCTTCAACAACGGACGGGCTGAGTGTTTTGTCCTCCAGCTAGCTCGCCCGCGATGCACCCCGGGCAGCCTCGCAGAGGCGACAGAGGCAGCGCCTCACGCGTATTCCTACCGCAACGAGCGGACCCCCCTTCCTCTAGAGAGAGGCTCTTGATTGCGTTCAGATGGCGGTGTCCTTGGGCTTGGCGTTGGCTTGGGGCTACGTCGCCCCCATCTCCCATGGCTACATGCCCCGTAAAAATAACGCTGTCAATTGATGTTGGAAACCCCTCTGGGCGCAACTTCGACAAAACCAACAGGGCCTACAAGAGGTGGTAGAGGCCAACGAGCGGGAGGTTCGAGCCATTTCTCCCCAGTAATCGCCTATTAGTACCCTTGGCTCCAGCACGAAGCATCTTTTCGGCACGAGAGAGGTCTCAGAGGGGAGAAGAAGGGGTCGAAATTGGGGGATAATTATTGCACTTTCGGCTCCTGACCACCGACCAAATTGAACACGTAGTTTCTACATTCAGAGTGGCCCAGCACCAGCAGCGGCAGCAAGAGGAACGGCAGCAGTAGCCGTAGTGGTCTGTTTCTTCGCCTCACGGGCACAAGAGAAGCTCCCTTGTCTACCGAGCTCGCTGCGTTTTTCGGACTCGGAGGAAGATGAAGCTGGTGTGGAGGAGATGGGCCATTTCCGCTCTCTTGGCTGTGGCCGTTGCTGCAGCTGGTGCTGCTGCTGCGGAGGAGGTGGAGGACGCTGTCAAGCCTGACCCTGCTCGAGCCTACTCGTGAGTCGCCATCGTCTCTGTTGTTGCTGCTACTGCTGATGGTGTTGTTGTTGGTGTTGTTGGTGTTGCTGTTGTCGTTGTTGTTATTGTTGGTCGTGCTGTCGGTGTTGCCATGCTATTGGTGATGCCCATGCTGTCCTTGTTGTTGCTGTTGACCGCACATTACAAAGCTCATTGCCATATATCCTAACCATGGTGACAAAACAGCAGTGCGCAAGGAGACAAGTAGTCTACTCGTAGCCTACGTGTACACGCCTGCAGGCAGGAAATCAAACCAATCGACGTTCAGAAGCACCAGTTGTACAGCAGTACGAGTCTAGTGGGTGGATCAAGGTCTCGAGTCGATGCGATACGAGTAGAAACTAAACGATTTTCCGCATGCATTGCCCGATTGCTGATTGCCCTCTATAATCCATGTCTGGTCCTGCAACTGAGCTACTGTCTGTAGTACATACGAGTATTAATAGTAGCAACGACACGATCTCCTCCTGCTGTTTATGCTGAACCACGGAGCTGCGTGAAACTCAGAACTCACGGTAGATGTTGTGGAGAGGTCCACCTTCCAAATATACTCGTGCAACATCGCTGTTTGATTGGCCGAGGCCGAACTCGAGCCCCTAGATGGGTTAGGGTTAGGGTTGTACTGGTAAAGCAGTAGGGGTACCCCCGTAAGGCGGTCTGAGGAAATGCGGTATCCCTCTACAAGGCGGTCAAAATCGCTTGGCGCGACTGGGAAATTGCACTCACAACCTGGAATGAGTAAGGCGGCTTCCCTCTATAAGGCGGTCGTATTGCTCTGGCGCACCATACCGCCTTACTGGGGGACCCCTACTGGGGTACCGTAAAGAGCGTTGAGTCCGCACAGGGGTGCGATCGTTTTTCCGAATTCGTTTTTCTTTTGTGTTTCCAGAACGGGAAGGTTGCCAATGCCGAACGGCAATACCGAACACGGTGTTTTTCGGTAAAAAAAAAACTGGTCGAGAACCTTCCGAGAAATATTATGTTCGGCTTCATTTATGATAGCACCTTGCTTCATAGTATGATATATAGCACCCTTCGCTTTGTCTTGAAAACGAGCGCTGAAAATCGCACGCACCCCAGTGCGAACCCTTCGCTCTTTACGGGTACTCTACCGGCAGTCGGCTTGGGCCTGGGCCTACGTGCAAGATAACAATTGTCCAAAGTGTGTTGCACGAGCTTATTTACAAGTTGGTGCTGCAGGTAGGGTTACCCGATCGTGTGCCGCGTCTGCCGTCGACGAGCGTCTGCGTATCGCATGCCTGCCTGTGTCTCCACATACATATTACGCAACAAGTTATTAAATAATATGAGAGTTGGTCATTTTCAGGCTGATATTGTTATTTTTTTCAGCTTTTTTTACAGCTACGTACTCGTACGAGTAAGCATTTGTGCTCCGCGAGGAACCCCACTCTTATATCCTGCTCTAATATCTTACCTCTGGTATATGATAGCCTTCGAGAGCCTATGCTCAACGTTGACATCCACAATAAGCCGCCAGCCTTAACCGACATATATGGAAGATTCTTAACTGCTGTCGCGTAACTGATGTAGGGTGGCATGCTGACGTAACTACCGGGTATGAAGCACGCGTCGGGTTATGGACAGGCTGATTTGACGTCCCATGTTCTCTGTTTGCTAGAGATGCGAGTTAGATAGCTGAAAAAGTCGCCAGCTAGGTATTAGTTGGCTAGGCAGTATATATAGTTAAGTTGCAGTGGTGCCAACTATCCGACTATTTGGGTTTCCTTGTTTGTGGGAGACTTCGTTTCGACGGGGTGCGCCAACAATCCGACTATTTCGGTTTCCTTGTTTATGGAAGGCTTCCTTTCGACGGGGTGCGCGTTTCCCCGTGAGACCGCTCGCTCAGGGACGGAGAGTGAGCTGAGAGGGCGTACCACAGCTCATGGAGCAGCCAAACCCATCGAGATCGACGGTGCCGGTGCCGGTGGCAGTACTGAAGGGTGAAACTGCTTGAAACGCAGCACTGCTGTAGTATCAGGTAGATTCGTGGTGTGCTGCTGTGTCTGCTGCTGACGAGCGTGTACGTCGGCATATCATGTAGGATAGCGTATTGACGTATAGCTGTAGTGCTCAAAGTATGTACCTCGTATAGCGTGCTTCGCGTTGTGCCCAAACTACCTTGCTGCTGCATATATTGTGCTGCTTGCGTTGAATGACGGAGGAACTGCTTAAAACGCAGAACTATGGGGTGGATTGCGTGTTGCTGTGTCTTGCTGTTGGCGAACATGTATGAATGTCTCTACAAGTACACATCATACAACATGGCATGCTGGCGTGCTGCTGTAAAATATGGCTGTAGACACAGGCTGCCTTGATGTTATTGCGCATGTTTTCTGCTGCCTGTGAGCTGTCTCGACGTTACTACGCGTACTTTCTGCTGCTTGGTTCGAATGGGAGATTTTTATATCGCATCACTACCAAAAAAGATCGTGCGCTGCCGTGTCTGCTTTGGACGAGCGTCTACGCCGTGTCGTCTGCTATCATACTATGCTGACGTACTACTGGGTGCATAAGTATATAGTCATGATTTCATGTCCTAATGTATTCACGTATCCAATGTATTAATGTTTTCGTGTATCCATGTATTCGTGTATTCATGTATCCATGTGATCATGTACTCACGTATTAATGCATTCATGTATTCATGTATCCATGTACCTGGTATTCATGCTTGATGCTCTGGCCAGGTTGTCCTGACGAAGGTTACCCGTCACCCGTGAAATATTTTAGGGTGTACTGTTGTTACGCAGAAGCTGCACCAGATACGGCTATAATAGGACTGCAGCACTGGCACTGTAGTACACTGCCAGTAGATACCAAGATAATCTTACCAGTACTATTTTATACTACAGCAGTATCCGCGTCCTAGAAGCATGCCCCGTATATTACGGAAAACCATACATTTCCACAACTGGCATACCTGGTACCTATCTGGTGCATATTGCTGTCATGAGATATGATGTCCACCCTTTTCTGCGTCGATGGCCACAACCGCCCTCGGCCAATAAATGATTGATCCCCGGTGGCGATGGGAAATTAAACGAGAACGCTTATGTACGTACCAGGTACCTGGTGACACTCTGCACGCGAATATATGAACCATGTAAACATCACTATAAAGACCAAGCGGTCCTTATATTTTAGCACAGAGTAGTTTGTTTTTGGGCCTTTTGCGGTGCATTCAGCGGGCCCTCCTCGCCCGCCGTACGGTTGATCTGGCGTCATTCGCGCCACTCGAACCCAGTATGTACGGGTGCAGTCCAGTATACTAACTGCTGACGTGCTCAGTATTTTTTTAGGATAAAAAACAAAACAAAAACTGTGATATTAAAAATCTCCTACTGATTGAGGCAGTCGGTGTGTAGCCCTAAGATAGGTGCTGTATGCAGTGCAGCAGTTGAGCTTATTTTCGTACGTATACATCATGTATGAATGCATTTACACCTGTTGAAGCACCTATGGCGCGATCCGAGATTGAGTGTAGCGATTTTCAGTTCGTGGTAGTTGCCGAACTGTCTAAGGTCCGAAAAATCAGTCATAGTCTTTTCTGGGGGTGTAGAGCCGATTCCGCTTGTCGGATTGTGTGCTTGGGGGCGGCGGGAAGGTCGGGTTTCAGCCAATCTGTATGTTTTATATGATTTGGATCGCGCCATATGTAGAGCTCCGTACTACTATAGTAGTTGGTACGCTTCCTTTGTATCTCAACCCTTCCCAGCCTCGTCTGAGTTCCCAGTGCCTTCACTCACTGCAACCTCTCAACATGACTCGACCCTATTCCCCATCCCTTCCTAATGGCCCCAACGATAGCCAGCACTCATCCAGCGCCGACCTCTTATTGTGGTTCAAGAGACACTTCCGTCTGCCCCGTCGCCGAGGCTGACGCCATGAGGCGTAACTTTGTCTCATCGCGGAGATGTAAGTATCTTCCACGGTGTGACTCGGCGTCACCTCGAGTAGCTCGTATGAGCAGGAAAAAAAAGGCATACACACACATGCGAACACCAAGGGCAGTGCGGAACCACTTGAAGCGTGTCACATACCATGCGAGGTACGTGTGCAAGACACCTACCTGTCCGTCAAGTCCGTCGCGAGCAAGGTTTAGCTTTTTGTTTCTCACAAATTATTCTCTGACGCCATCGCACGCTTAACCATGCCCCCTCCCTCCCTCTCCCTCCCTCCTCCTCCTCCTCGCCTCCTTCCGTTCCTCACCTCCTACCTTCTCCTCCTCCTTCCCTTGTTAAGGCCTTCCTCCTCCTCTCTTCCCTCCCATCCTCCCTCCCTCCCCTTCCTCCTCCTCTCCCCTCCCTCCCCATCTCCTCCTCTCCGCTTCCTCCCTCCCCCTCTCCTCCCTGCCTCCTCCCTCGCCTCTCCCTCCTCCCCCTCCATCTCCCCCTCCTCCCATACCCCGCCGCTCCACCCCCCCCCTCTCTCGGCTCCCTGATAAAATTTGTTTTCGCGTGGCGTCGTGTTCTTGACCCACCCCCCCCCACGTAGCCACTTCGTCCAGGCGAATGCCTACTACACCAACCAGGAGCTCGAAAAGTGAGGAGGCCTACTTTTTTCTTTTTCTTTTTGTTTTCAGTTGTGAATATTGCGTTTTTCAGATTTTATTTTCGTACATGAGATTTTTTGTGTGTGTGTGTTTTTTTTTTCTTTTCACCTTTGTGGGTTTCCTGTACAGCAGCAGTACTGCTTGTTGAGGTATACGTCGTATTTGACTGTTGTTTCTAGTTTTTTTTTCCCTGGACGGACGATAATGTTTTTCTTGTTTTGCTGTTTTTGTGATCCCGGACTAGATTTATAAGCTGAAAGGGCTACGTACCAAGCATTTGCATACCACTCAGACTCGAACGTAAGGACCGTTCGGTGTGCGTTACCGGTAACGATAAAACGAAGGCAACTGGTTACCGGTAATGAGGCTGGGTGCCGGTAACATAGCTAGATGCCGGTAACGGTAGCAAAAGGCAACTGGTGTTGCTTTGCATACCACTCAGACCCGAACGCAAGGACCGTTCGGTGTACGTTGCCGGTAACGGTAACACCAAGGCAACTGGTTACCGGTAACGTGCAGGTAGCTGGGTACCGGTAACGGTAACAAAAGGCAACTGGTGTTTCTTTGCATAGCACTCAGACCCGAACGTAAGGACCGTTCGGTGTACGTTACCGGTAACGGTAACACCAAGGCAGCTAGTTTCCCGTAACGCGCGAGCAGCTGGGTACCAGTAACGGTAACATAACGGCAACTGGTGTTGCAGGTAGAGATAACAACATTTCTTGCCGGATCACAAAGTGGCGTAACGTCCCCTGTACATATCTACCTTAATATCTAGTGGAAACCCTCTCAAATCGCGCACACGTCCTCATCATCGGATCAGCGTTTTTGTGTTTTTTTTTTGCTGTATGATACATAAGTAACAGCGGTAAAAAAAGAAAAGGGTACAAACGTGCGTTTTTATTTTGTGTGTACCGTTTACTGCTGTTTGTCGCATTTGCTTCGGGTACGTACGTTGCACCCCTGTTAAAAATACCAGCTCCGCATCGGTCGTAATCTGCTATCAACAGGGCTGTGGAAGAGTACCAGACGGCCTTGAAGTACGACCCACTTCATGCGGACACCATGTGCAATCTCGGCAGCGCTCTGCAGGACCTCGGGGACTACGTGCTTTCCAGGTGCAGTAGCATATAATATACATGCTATTAATAGTAGTAAATAACAACAAATGCGACAACATTAAGTATACCAGGTAACTCGTAACGACAAATACACAAAATCATACCGGTACTTTAATTGCAACATAAGTGTACTTGTCTGACCATAACTATAAGGTACTTTTCTAGTTTTTTTAATTACAACGTGGTGTCCTTGTCTGACCATAAATATAATGTAATTTTCGAGCTTTTGTTACCATCCAAACGCTCCCTTTTATTTACGACCAGACCGGTAATATACACCAGGTATAGATTAGTCAATACACCTCGTGCCCGTGGCTGCCCTCAGGCATTACTACTCCAAAGCTGTCCAGGCCAACCCGTACCACGCAGTTGCCCACTTCAATCTCGGCCTTCTGCTCCACGACGAGGACATCGATACGGCGGTGGAGCACTACCAGGTGAGGCTGGGAGGGGGGGGGGGGGGGGTACTTATGTCATGCATGGCCGTAGTCGTATGAGGGGGGGGCAGAGAGAAAGGCACGGAGAGAGAGGGGGGAGGAGAGAAGGAGAGGCAGAGATAGAAAAGTAGCTTCCAGAAGTTTTGCTGGTTTACCTTTGTTGTTATTAACGTGTTCTGTCTACGGCACAGAATCGGCAGTATTTGTGGTAGTAGCAGCAGAAGTGCCTCGGGTTGCTGTTACCAGGATACCGATAGGACGCTCGATCATTGCCAAGTGGAAGTCGGGAGGAAGGAAGGAGGGAGAGAGGCAGTGGGGGCGAGGGAGCGGGGGAGGGAAGGAAGGAGGAGCGAGGGAAATATAAGATGCAATTGGCTCTCCGAAAGTTGTTTTCTTTTTTTCTTGGTCGGGGTAGTTGTTGTAGTACAGTAGTAGTACTCGTAGTAGTAGTAGGAGTGGTGATAGTAGCACTAGTAGTAGTAATGTAGTAGTAGTAACCGTACGTATGTACGAGTATCGAGTATCGAATATCATATCGTTTTTTTTTCGTTTATCGCTATCGAATATCGTATCGATTTCCTTTTTTTCGTTTATCGGTATCGACTATCGTATCGTTGTGTTTTTGTTTTGCGTGTATCGGTACCGCACCGTATCAAACTCGATTCTCGTTCGATTTATATATGTATACATCGCTATTTCTTCAGAGCGCCGTGGAGATGGACCCGGCGATGGCGGACGCTTGGAGCAACCTCGGCAGCGCCTACCACCACGAGAACGACCTGGAAGATGCCCTAGGGTGGTAAGCTCACGTCTGCTTCCGTCTATTTCTGTTGGTCACAACCGTTGGTCATACGTTCGTCATAAGTCGCACCCATGTCCGATGTGTCTGATCGTGCGAATACGTACGTGATGTACGTCTTACGTACGTGGGATTTGTGTAACTGGATCATGCGGCGGGATTTTGGTATTCCCGGATAGGTTTAGGTGTATAATAGCATCTGGATACTGGGCCGAAGGGATGGAGTACCCTTCGCCCCCTTGACTTCACTTGACTTCGGTCACTTAATTATGGTGGTTTCTAATATACACCTTGGATAACATCTTCTCTCCTGCCTCATGGCACCCCGACGCCCGAGCCACTGCTCCGCGTGAGCGAGACACTCCGCCGAGTACCCTCGTACCTGGTTGTCCCAAGAATTTCCCCCTGAGAGGCTCTCGCTTTACGTTGCATGCAGCATTTGTGCCGCTTTTTTTTTTCTTGTGTGCCTTTCGTCGCACTCTTTGTGTCCACTGTCCCTAAATACAAGACACGTTTTGGTATTGATGTATAATACAAAACGGTGCTTATGTTTCGGGACGACGGAAATATAACGAACGTTTCGATATTGATGTATAGTACACAGGGTGCTTTATATTTCGGGACGACGGAAATATAACGAACGTTTCGATATTGATATATAATACTGTATATACGAACGATGCTTATATTTGGTGACGGAAATGTAAGGGCCCTTTAGTCTTCAAGGTATAACCCCTTAAGCCATTCAGAACTGAAAACAAGGTCCCACATTAATTCCAAGCAGTTTGTCCACAAATTCGTGGGACCAGTTCTTAAGGAGTTTATGGGCCTCTGGGGCCCCGAGGGAGTGACCGAAACAACGACAGCATTTGGTGTTATCAAACCGCCTACGAACAGCGGGAGCGCCCAGCCGCAGGACGGGTAGGATCGTTTTGCGCCGGTGCCGTATGTGCGTTCGATTCCCTAATTGCAGAGCAGTCAGTGCCCGTTGCTGTAACCGTCAAAAACTGATAAACGGTATCCCCGTGGGTAATGTCAACGGTAACTAGTGTCAACGGTAACTAAAATCGTATTGCAGAAAAAGGATGGCATTCCGACGATTTTGGGTGAAGGAGCACCTTACCGTAATTCAGAACGTATGTTTGCGAGAACGTGCCACCCCTATCGCAAAAATGGTGCTTGTGTTTCGGGACGGAAATGTAAGGGCCGTTTAGTCTTCAAGTTATCACCCCTCAACCCATTCAGAACTGAAAAAAAGGTCCCACACTAGTTCCAAGTAGTTTGTCCCCAAATTCGTCGAACCAGTTCTTAGGGGGTTGATGGGCCTCTGGGCCCGAGGGAGCGACCGAAACAATGACAGCATTGGTGTCATGAAACCGTCGACGATCAGCGGGAGCGGCCAGCAGCAGTGCGGGTAGGATCATTTTGCGCCCGTGCCGTATGTACGTTCGATCCCCTAATTGCAGAGCAGTCAGTGACCGTTGCTGTAACCGTCAACAACTGATAAACGGTATCCCCGTGGGTAAAGTCAACGGTGACTAAAGTCAGCGGTAACTAAAGTCAACGGTAACTAAAGTCGGCGGTAACTAAAGTCAGCGGTAACTAAAGTCAGCGGTAACTAAAGTCAGCGGTAACTAAAGTAAACGGTATCCCCGAGGGTAAAGTCAACGGCGACTATGGTGGTGATGTTGCATTTCTGAGACTTGAGACTGAGAAATGAGGTCGCGAAACTGAATTTCAACACTTGGAGCATTTTTGTAAACCTCACAACTTTAGTTACTATCCTGAGAACTGAGACTATTCAGAGGGCACCAAAAACGAGCCCGAGAGAATGGCGACTGTGGTGATGTGGTGATGCATTTCTGAGATAGACTGAGAAATGAGGTTGCGAACTGAATTTCAATACATTGGTAACCCTGTGTATGTGAAGTCGACGGTAGCTCTGTTTGAAGTCAACGGTAGCCAGTGCGTGAAGGCTGCAGAAGCGCCCTTTGGCAAGTCAACGGGAAACCCTGATGTCGAGTCAAGGGGACACACCCTCGTGAAGTAATCTTAAGCACCCTTTGTGGGGTCAACGGTAACCTTCTCTATAGTTTCAACGGTAACCACCTGTGTGAATGATTTCAACGGTAACTAACCCCCGCCTGTATGAATTATTTCAACGGTAACCCCGCCTGCGTGATGACGACAACGGCAACCGCCTGTGCGGATGATTTCAACGGTAAACCCCCCTGCGTGAATACTTTCAACGGTAACCGCCTGTGTCGACGATTAACTATATCTCCGCGAGTAAAGTCAACGGTAATCTTGTGTGTGAGGATCGTACTCCCTTACCCTCGCTTCCGGCGCTCACGCCACTCCCTCACCTCTGTCGCCGCCGCTTCCGCTACCAACCATGGTCATGACGAATGTCGCCGCGACTTCTCCTTGGCGCGCAGCTACCAGGAGGCGATCAGGCTTTACGAGACGGAGGAGGCTTACCAAGGGCTGCCCTTCACGAACGACGTCCTTGCTACGCTTAACTACCACACCTCGGTAAGTCTCGATGACGGGGGGGGGGGGGGGGGAAATAATTTCGAATCTAACAGGGGACGGATGAAGTGGGTCCCCGGATGTGGATACAAGCCTCCGGACTGTGCAGAGAGAGCGAGATGAACCAAGGACACGCACTTGTCTCGCGATCGGCCGGCAGCAGCACGGAAAAGTAGGAAGAGGGTAGGGAAAAACAGAGCCTACCAACCTCGCCGGTGCTGAGCCCAGCATCTTCTAGTGTTTATTTTACCAGGGTAACTACTCTCTGCGACGAGGTGCCGCGTTGATTACCGGCGAATCAACGCGGGGGTAGTACCCCTGGGTGAGAGTCTCGGGCTGATAGCAGCAGAGAGATCCTCATTGATCCCACACTGTATTCGAAATAATGCGACGACGGAATGTTTACCGGAGTGAATGGGAACAAATATTGGCTGTAAAAATTGGTAAATACAAAGGTTTTTGTGCTGTACGGTAGGTCCTATGACCAAATATTGTTAGTAAAAATAGGTAAATGTATGAGTTTTTGTGTGTACCGGAGGTTCTATGACCAAATATTGTTCGTAAAAATAGGTAAATGTATAGGTTTTTGTGTGTACTGCAGGTCCTGTTTACTACATTAGCCCACCCCGTAATTGCGTTAGTGGATGCCGTACGGTAGATGGTGGTACGGGTGCCGGTACCGCTCGTACAGCGCTTTCGGTTTCGCGCAGGGGTGCGCGCAAATTTCAGCGCCCCACCCTTACACAACGAGAAGGGTCTGCGCGTACCTCGGACAGATCAGATAGATCATCGTTTCCCACTTGGATGATCTAGATCTTTCAGCGCAGACATATTGGTGATCTGTATATACCAGGTACGGTATGATCTATAGCCCATGTTGCCGTGTGGGAGCCGTCTGACCTGCATTGTGCTTAAGACAGGGGTTGGATGTGCACTATACAGATCCCGCACGGCATATCATAGCGGCAGGTTGGGATCTAGATGATCTGTAGATGATCAATCTGTAAATCATCTGTCCGACGTGTGAAAGAGTTGATTCTGACCAGGTCGTTGGTATATTCCGGGGGGGCTATTGTAGTACGAAGACCCCGCGATGGACAAAAGTACCATATATCCCCTTCTGTTTCCACAACCGTATTTGGCTTTTATTATTTTTGTCCTAAGTAATAGTGGCACTCTTGCAGTAGTATATCGTGTCTCTCTATTGGCAAAACTTTTTAATCCACACGATCACGAAGGCACATAATAAATAGGACCAAATGCTGTTATTAATAGTAAAAAAAGGTAAATATATAGGTATTTGTGCATACCGTAGGTTTTATTTACTGTGGTCCCTCGTAGTATTAACATCAACAGTGCAACTCATTAACTAATGAATTCCATCCACCCCTACCTCACATACGATATATACTATTATGTGGTATATCGTGTTGTGCTGCTGTATCTTTATGTGTGTACCAGATGCTGCTAAACCAGGAATACGTTAATGGGAGATTATAAAAGTTCCATCGAATAGCAGCACGCGTCAGCAGTTTTAGTACTCTGTAGATCTTCTTTGAATACCTACCTGGTGTAAAGTTAGTTTTTTTGTAGCATATGTTGTACGCAGCAGTGTCCCTGTGGTGGACGGTGTAATTGTTCGCCACCGCTGACTGTACTCGCACAGCAGCAGTAGACTCCTACGCAGACTGCCTTAGATGTTGTCGAGGGTCGTGTGTTGTGTGCCAGGTACGCTGTACGTAGGCAAGTGGTATTTGTAGATGTCGCATGTAGACGGTGGTATTGGTAGACACTTTAGACGTTGTCATCAATGCTGTAGTAGACACTAGACGTCGGAGGCGGTAGCAGTCGTGGATAAAGTAGACAGTTGACGTCGTAGGCAATAGCAGTAGTCGAACTGGTAGACAGTAAACGTGTTATGCAGTGGCAGCAGTGGATGCAGTAGACAGTAGACGTCGCAGCCTGTAGCAGTGGTGGATGCAGCAGACAGTAGACGTCGGAGGCTGTAGCAGGAGTTGATGCAGTAGGCAGTAGGCGTCGCAGCCTGCAGCAGTAGTGGATGCAGTAGACAGTAGACGTCGTAAGTAGTAGCAATAGTGGATATTGTAGACAGTAGACCTCGTTATCAGTAGCAGTAGTGGATGCAGTAGACAGTAGACGTTGCAGGCAATACCAGTAGTCGATGCAGTGGACAGTGGACCCCGTAGTCAGTAGCAGTAGTCGATATAAAGACAATACACACCATCGGCAGGAGCAGTGTTAGTAGGCTAAGTATACCGCAGAAATACCGTGTCTCCCACACACACAGCAAATTGCCCAATACTGCATATCTGCACATGCTATTTTGTTGTATTGCTTTGCATCGTATTTACATTTGGGTGACTTCTCTGCATTCTGTTGTATCCCATTATTTTAAGAATGTATCTGTATTCCTTGTGCTTCTACTTGTTGTGCTTTCCTGGCGGATGTATCCTCGCCCAGATGATCCTGGGAAGGCTGCCCGACGGGCGCTGTCTTGAGGGGGGCTGCGAGTCCCAGAGGATGGAGGTTCTCCGGAGATGCCTCCGACACGACCCGGAGCACGCACTGGTAAGCTGTACATATCATACGAGTACGAGTGAGTTCAGTTCGGGGATGTCAGGTTGTCGTCCGCTGACCACGTTCACCTGCCAATTGTAACGGTCGAGTGTAACGGTCGAGTGTAGCGGCCGAGTGTAGCGGTCGAGTGTAACGGGTGAGTGTAACGGTCGAGTGTAACGGTCGAGTGTAACGGCCGAGTGTAACGGCCGAGTGTAACGACCGAGTGTAACGGTCGAGTGTAACGGTCGAGTGTAACGGACGAGTGTAACGGCTGAGTGTAACGGCCACGTGTAACGGTCGAGTGTAACGGCCACGTGTAACGGCCGAGTGTAACGGTCGAGCGTAACGGTCGAGAACGGCCGAGTGTAACGGCCGAGTGTAGCGGTCGAGTGTAACGGTAGAGTGCAACGGTCAAGTGTAACGGCCAAATATAACGATCAAGTGAAACGGTCGAGTGTAACGGTCAAGTGTAAATATTAAATGTAACGGCCAGGTGTACGTAGAAGTCAAGTGTAAAGGTCGATTATGACGGTCAAGTCAAGTGAAACGGTCCGTGCAACGGTCAGGTGTACCAATCAAGTGTAACGGTCACGGAAAATTGTGGAGGTCAAATGCTGCGGTCAAGTGTAATTGTGAACTGTTACTGTCAAATGCTACGGTCAGATGTAGAAGTCAAGTGTAACGGTCGATTGCAACGGTTACGTCAAGTGAAACCGTCCGTGTAACGGTGAGGTTAAACGATCAAGTGAAACGTCCAATTGCAGCGGTCAGGTGTAACCATCACGGCCAATTGCGGAGGCCAAAATGTAACTGTCAGGTTTTGAATTCGAATATAACAGTCGATTGTAACGGTCGATTGTAACGGTCTAGTAAGTGTGACGGCCAAGTGTAACGGTCAAGTGTAGCGATCCAGTGCAACGGTCGAGTGAAGCGGTTACGCGTAGCAGTCAAGTATAGCGGTCAGTGTAACGGTCAAGTGTAACGGTCAAGTGTAACGGTCAAATGAACGGTCAAGTGCAGTGGTCAAATGTAACGGTCAAGTGTAACGGCCAAGTGTAACGGTCAAGTGTAACGGCCAAGTGTAACGATCAAGTGAAACGGTCAAGTGAAATGGTCGAGTGTAACGGTCAAGTGTAAATATCAAATGTAACGGCCAGGTGAACGTAGAAGTCTAGTGTAAAGGTCGATTATGACGGTCAAGTCAAGTGAAACGGTCCGTGCAACGGTCAGGTGTACCAGTCAAGTGTAATGGTCACGGAAAATTGTGGAGGTCAAATGCTGCGGTCAAGTGTAATTGTGAACGGTTGCTGTCAAATGCTACGGTCAGATGTAGAAGTCAAGTGTAACGGTCGATTGCAACGGTTACGTCAAGTGAAACCGTCCGTGTAACGGTGAGGTTAAACGATCAAGTGAAACGTCCAATTGCAGCGGTCAGGTGTAACCATCACGGCCAATTGTGGAGGCCAAAGCGTAACTGTCAGGTTTAGAATTCGAATATAACATATAACAGTCGATTGTAACGGTCGATTGTAACGGTCTAGTAAGTGTGACGGCCAAGTGTATCGGTCAAATGTAGCGATCCAATGCAACGGTCGAGTGAAGCGGTTACGCGTAGCAGTCAAATATAGCGGTCAGTGTAACGGTCAAGTGCAACGGTCAAATGAACGGTCACGTGCATTGGTCAAATGTAACGGTCAAGTGTAACGGCCAAGTGTAACGGTCAAGTGTAACGGTCAAGTGTAACGGTCAAGTGTAACGGTCAAGTGTAACGGTCAAGTGTAACGGTTAAGTGTAACGGCCAAGTATGACGCTCAAGTGTGACGCTCAAGTGTAACGCTCAAGTGTAACGCTCAAGTATATCGGAGTGCAACGGTCAAGTATAACGATAAGGTGAAACGGGTAATTGAAACGGTCAAATGTAAGGGTCAAGTGTAACGGTCGAGTGCAACGGTCAAGTGAAACGGTCAAGTGAAACGGTCAAGTGAAACGGTCAAGTGAAACGGTCAAGTGAAACGGTCAAGTGTAACGGTCAAGTATAATGGTCAAGTATAACGGTCAAGGATAACGGTCAAGTGTAACGGTCAGGGGCAACGGCCAAGTGAACCGGTCACTTGTAACGGTCTAGTGTACTTGTAGACTCGTCGCTGTGGCTTGTTCTTGACCACGGGCTAGACTCGTGGTGCCTTTTGTGTGACCTTGGGGCTCGATTGTGCCAATGAGTTAATGCACCTATGGGCTCTTATTTGTGGCTTTTTCGCGACTATGATACGGACTAGGTGGTGGTATTGCACTAACCCTTATTGTTTAATGCTGCTCGATAGTGGTGATGGTGATGTCCAAATGACTGTTCACGACTATGCCGGATTCTTGAAGCTCCCGTCGCTTAACTGCTTTTGCCGTTTGCTGCCCCTCCGTTTTTTTTCATGTTTTTCTCCTTCCAATCAGTGCAAGCACTCCCTGGAAAGTACGCTGGGGGGTTCCAGCATGACGAAGGCGTCGCCCGACTACGTGAAGGTACACAGTTTGATACCTTTTTTTTGTGTGCGCTCTGTATTCACATGAACTATTACTATTTCACACCTACGGACACATCGTAATCTACTGCGTAGGAATCGCATCTTGTACTTCCCAACTCAGGTTGTATTTGTTTGAAAAACTAATACGATAACAGCTCAGCTGTCCTTATCTGATGTCAGCGTCGCCATCGTCATCATTCATATATTTTGTAGTCATCATTGCCATTGCTGTCAGTATTTTTTTTTATCATTGTCGTTGTGATCATTATTATCATAATCGTCATTTAGTATTGTCATTATTATTGTCATTACCATTGTCATATCCTTCTCAGTATCATTATCATTACGTATATCACTTTGTCAGTACCACTTATCGTTTTCCCTATCGTTTGTCAGTATAATTATCCTCACAGTTATCACTTTGTCAGCATCACTTATCGTTTTCATTATCGTTCATCAGTACCGTATTCACAATTATCATTTTATCGTTTTTTGGCAGGCGCTGTTCGATTACTACGCTACCTCGTTCGACGAAAGCCTGAAGGGCCTCGATTACTCCTCTCCTGATGCTCTGCGGGAAGTGCTTGGCGGCATGAAGGTATTGTCATGAAACACTTCACACGCTGCACATATCATCTACAGATAGATCATCTACAGATAATCTCTTCATCCATCCTTCTTTTATAACAATAACAAAATGAAAATCGAAATATGAAAAACCTGTTGTTCTCCCCCCACTCTGCAAAATTGATCCATGAAAATTTATGTACCCCATTTAATTGGTTGTGACTTTCTGTGTAAATCTTGGACGATGCTCCAAGACAGCAGCAACAGCAGTGGCAGCAGTAGTAGCGTCCGCGTATTTGGCTTTGTCGCGATCCACTCATTGCCTTCTACCAGTAAATTATAATTTTCTTCAGTCTACGAATACTATTTCGTCTGTGCATTCATAATTCAAAGTTCTAAATTCCCCCACCTCACCCCGCCTGTTTGTTGTTCCTTGTTCTGTTCTGTTCTGTTCTGTTTTTTTTTGTTTTTTGTTTCCCCCCCCCCCTCCCCTCCCGCCCCCAATTTTTCGTTCTTAAGCCGCGCTTCAAAGAGGTGTTCGACGCAGGGTGCGGGACAGGCTTGATAGGGCCTCTTTTCAGAGAAATATCAGGTGCGGCGACCCGCCCCCACCCCCCCCACACACACCCCTCACCCCTCCACATACCCACAGCAGTACAGCGCAGACGGGTGTGTCACCCACGCACGGTGCTACCTGCTGGTGCTTATGCAGAGTTGTAACGTTGTGCTCTCTGCGTGTTCTTTTGTCTACCTGTGGTATACCGATATGTCTGGGCTCTCCTGTGTGTGCTCATGATCAGCTCGTGAAAGAAGGGCAAACAACAGGTAATGACTATTTACTGGCACGTACGTACTAAACAAGGCCTCATGCAGAGAACCATGGAAATCGTCTTATCCACTCCCGCGGGGAAAATAACGTTGAGCGCCCGCCACGCGAGCTACAGTGCTCGGATCGAGCTCAAACCTCGAGCAGCGTGTCCGGAAGGGCTTCCTGTGTCAAGGGTACTTAGGCGTTTTGCCGGAAAGTGCCCGTGCGAAGAGAAAAGTTGCGAAAAGTACGAAACCATCACAAACGTAACTATACATATACGAAGTATAGCTTTTAGTGTATGTGATGGGTCCTGATTACTATGGTCCCCCGTAACTCTAACTATTCATAGTCGTATAGAAAAGCCCAGGCAGTCTCACAGCCCTATCCCGCTCTAGTATATACAGTATATACATCCAAATATTTTCCGTGTCACTGTGTACTGCTGTCCGGGTAAAACCTCGTGGAATTAATTGCACACTTTTTTTGTGCCCCGCGATAATAACTATTCATAGTCGTATAGAAAAGCCCAGGCAGTCGCACAGCCCTGACTCGCTGTAGTATCACCAACCATTTTTTCGGGTCACTACGTACTGTCCGAGTGAAACCTCGTGGAATTAATTGCACTTTTTTTTGTGCCCCGTGATAATAACTATGAATAGCCGTATAGAAAAGCTCAGGCAGTCAAACAGCCCTGACTCGCTGTAGTATCACCAACCATTTTTCGTGTCACTACGTACTGTCCGAGTAAAACCTCGTGGAATTAATTGCACTCTTTTTTGTGCCCCGTGATAATAACTATGAATAGTCGTATAGAAAAGCCCAGGCAGTCATACAGCCCTAACTCGCTGTAGTATCACCAACCATTTTTCGTGTCACTACGTACTGTCCGAGTAAAACTTCGTGGAATTAATTGCACTCTTTTTTGTGCCCCGCGATAATAATAGTCGTAAAGAAAAGCCCAGGCAGTCGCACAGCCCTGACTCGCTGTAGTAGTCTTGTTGTCTATTAATAGTATATGGAAGCACACGCGGGCACCAAGGGGTTTCAACATAATGGAACAACAAAAGCGAATGTAAGAAGGCTTCCCCATCCCCTCAGTGGGCATGGAGAAAGGCCTCGGAAAATCTACTGCGAAGTGAAAGATGTGGAGTGTGAAAGCGGACCATCCCAACCACCCAACTTGAGTATACTATACTCAACCAGGAGCATTCCCAGAAATAGCATGTATTTATGTCACTGGCATCCAGGTTGTTACCCTCCATCGGGCATCTAGGACGATGCTCGCAGGAGGGTGATAATCAGGGGTGACAGTCTCCAGCAACGGCTGGCGGCCTCATTCCAACTCATTACTTTCATAATGGCAAAATACATCAGTATAATATCACCAACCATTTTCCGTGTCAATGCGTACTGCTGTCCGGGTAACACCCCGTCCAATTAATGCTTCACTCTTTTTTGTGCCACCTTTGCCCTGCTCGCGGGTGCTCCAGACACACTGATCGGAGTGGACCTTAGCGAGGGGATGCTGGAGGCGGCGTACGACAGAGGTAAGCAATCTACTACGATAGAGGGACGTACTCGTAGCATTTTGTTTGGGCTAGAACGATTTCAGTAAATGACGGGGGTTTGGTTCCTTAACCCCCCCCAAAAAAACTTGTCGCAAGGCCATCATTGTGTGTTTGTTTGTTTGTTCGTGTGTTTGTTTGTTTGCTTGTTTGTCTTGAGACGCGCGCTACGATAGAGGGATGTGCTCGTAGCACTTTGTTTTGGCTGCAACTATTTTTGTAAATGACGGGGGTTTGGTCCCTTCCCCCCCCCCCCCCCCCCCCCCCGTCATATAAATATATGATATATTTTATAGGTTGGGTTGGCGTCGGTTGGCAACGACGCTGTAAAACACGCCACTCGTCTGCGTGAGCTAGACAACCAGGGTGCCGTTTTTTTGTTATTTTTTTTTGGCGGTCACCAAAGCTGGCGGTCGAGTAGATCATTTGTGCGGGGTGGAGAACCTTTGTTCCGCACAAGGGGAATGGTCGTATCACGTAGTGTTAATATGGTAAGGCGTCCGCGAGGCAGTTACATAGTAAAACCCATTGCTGTCTCCGGAAGTGGCCACACCAGAAATTAAATTAACTCATTGAAGCTGTCGTCCATATGCAAGTCCGCCTCAGAGGCGGTTCTTAGCAGGATGCAGCTCACCCTCCATGCGACTCGCCCAATACCTCACGGCGTTTCGCGCTTGGTGCAAGCAATGTCTGCCTGGTTGGTGAATACCCAACGCGCTCCGTCCCGGCATTGTAGGGATGCGAGGGTCTATGGTCATATGACTACGGCCGTGCACAACATGAGTACACCCCCCCAAAAGGTCGTCGGAAGGCCATCATTGTTTTGTTTTGTTTTGTTTTATTTAGTTTAGTTTAGTTTAGTTTAGTTTAGTTTAGTTTAGTTTAGTTTGTTTGTTTGTTTGTTTTTTTGCCATATACCAGGTATACGATTTCGTTTTTCGTTCGTCGGATTGCCCTTTTATTTTTTTTGTTGCCCTCACGTTTTTAGTTTATTTGACTCACTACTCCGTATCATTAATATTAATAGTATGGTGCGCCTCAAGTAAGGAATTTCAGAAATGAATAAAAAATGGTGCACCTCTCTACCTCAGCAGCATGATGTATTGGATTGACGTCAACGCACCCGAAGAAAGCGTGGACAGGAAAACAAATTACGTTCCCGTTAAAGGTACGAGTCACAAGTTATATAGGCCCGAAAATGGGCTATAAAAAAGGATTACTTTCGTAGAGGCGACTTTACCGGTCTTTATCTCCCACAAATCGTACCCGGTAAAGTACCAACGATACCATTCCTTTTTTGCTGGTTTCACGTGTTTCGGGGTGTTAAAAAAATATCATATCACGAGAAGGTGTCGACCCAAGCCAACCCTAACCCTAACCCCAGCCCTAGTCCAGGCTAAGGTTTTGACCTGAGCGCGGCTTCGCCGCGCGTTTTTTGGCCAATCTGAAAAAATGTGCGGACCACCACAAAAAACGTAGTATATTTGGTACTTTATCTGGGACGATTTGTGGGTCAAAAGACACGGCAAAGGCTCGTACTGACTTCGTATAAACATATCTGGATTTTGCGTTGATTTTGCAGCTCTTGTTTTATGATTTTTTTCGAAACACGTACGCTATGTCTCCTTTTTTTCGAAACATGTGATATCTTGTGTGCAAATATGTATGTATGTATGCACCTTACCTACTCCCATGTCTCCTTTTTTTGGTTCTCGCGCGTTATAGTTGGGGTAAAAAAACATGTTCCGCGTAGGATTTGCCTTTCCACGCCGGATGAGCTTTGTGTGCCAAAAATTGTGTTCCTTGTCGTAGTTCGTGCGATTGTTCAAGGGTTTTTCGCGGAAATCGATGTGTCTGACCACCTCGACGCCCCCCACTTTTTTTCTTCCCCCTGCCCCTCCCTTGCCCTCCCCTCCCCTCCCCTCCCCTCCCCCTCCCACGCCCCCATGCCTCCCCCGCCGTCGCTCCCCTGTCTGGAAACGCCGTATCCGTGAAAGCAGATGTTTATGATGCGCTTGCGGTGGGGGAGATCGGAGATATACTGCGAATGGTAAGCGAATGAGCGATCAACTTATTGCCTTGCACTGTGCAGTGGAGTACTGTAGTTCTCGCATTTTTGAAAGATGTGCCCATTTTTGTCTGTAGAAAGTTCGCTGAAAAAGCAATGCTCGAGCTAAAATGTAAGTTTTTCAGGATAATACGTAAACCGTATTTGTCCCCCGCCCCCCATCTCTGATCGAGGAATATTGCTTTTGGTTTTGAGGATCATTTCTTCGTTTCTTCGTTTCTTCGTTTCTTCGTCTCTTGGTTTGTTTTGTTTTTACTTAGGTAGTCCTGTCGTTCGTTCCTTCGTGTCTTTTTTTCTTTCTTCTTTCTTTTTTTTTTTCTGTTCTTCCTTAGTTAGCCCCACCCTTCGTTCCTTCCTAATGTGTGTCTGTATGTCTGTTTGTCTGTCTGTCTGTCTGTCTGTCTGTCTGTCTGTCTGTCTGTCTGTCTCTCTGCCTCTCTGTCTCTGTCTCTCTGTTTGTCTCTCTGTCTCTCTGTCTTTTTGCCTGCCTGCCTGCCTGCCTGCTTGCCTGCCTGCGTGCCTGCTTGTTTTGTGTTTTGGTTTCGTTCGTTTGCTTGTTTGTTTCGTCTGCCATTTTATTTTTTCCAGCGAGCAGAACAAGGCGTGCATGGCGACCTGGTCGTTGCGGCTGACGTGTTCGTGTAAGTCACCGCGCTACAGCCATACCATCCCTTTTACGCAGGCGGGGGGGGATACACAGAGTTAAAACTATTCATAAACGGAGACAAATACATACCAGTAGACAGAGAGGAACGCGAGAGACAAACTTACTATCATGGGGAACCATAGTAAATAGGACCAATTATTGTTGGTAAAATTACGCAAACATATAGGTTTTTGTGTTTACCTTAGGTCCTATTTACCAGTGTTTACTACATTAGCCCACCCCGTAAAAGGTAAGCACTCTGGAGTAAGAGAGGGCGCTATACAGTAGTAGTGGTCCCTCTATAGCGCCAGTAGTGGTCCCTCTTAAGTGCCGGCTGCCCGCTATAGCGCCGGTGAAATCGCTTGGCACAGTTTTCCGTTTCCATACGACGCTTGCTACGGTAGAGGTGTAAGCACCATGTTTGATATGAGGGTGGTCACTTGAGACGCTCTTCTTTTTTCTTGTCCTTTCTTTTTTTTCTTTCCATTTATTATCTTCGCGCTTCTGTCTTTCTTCCTCCCTAGTCGTCGTAACTCTGATCCGGGGTCACAAAGTAGTCTCCTCTCCCTCCCCCCCCCCACTACGGTTCTTGCCTCGCATTTTTATCGCGCAGAGGGTTCGGCCTTCCCAACGCTCGTCGACCTTCATCGATTTCTGCTAACTCACGCTCTCGCGCTTTCCGCTAGTCAAGATATTTTGTACCTGACCCACAATTGTTTTTTGGAGGAAAATAAAAGTGCGACCCGATGAACAGTCCCATGGGTCTCGAATAATTTTCAGACGATTTTGGGTTAAGGAGCCCCGTCATTCAGAAAAAAACGGTTTCAGCCAGAAAAAGGTATACCTCTTACCTCTATCGTAGAACGCGTCATACTAAAACCTACAGGAAAAGAAAACGGCCAAAAAAAAGGTACACCTCTACCTCTATCGTAGAACGCGTCATGCTAAAACCTACAGAAAAAACGGCCAAAAAAAGGTATACCTCTAACTCTCGTAGAACGCGTTATACTGAAACCTATATATTCCCAAATCCGGAGTAATAGCGCCGGTCGGCGCTGTAACGCTGGTTTTTCCCGCTGGTACATACGGGTGCTATAGAGGCACCGCTACTGCTGTATAGAGAAAGCGCGAAGTAAGAACACATGGCGGACACAGTGAGGGACATGAATAGACCGGAGAGGAACAGAGGGAAAGCAATGTATACTGCTGAAGAGAAAGAGAGAGATGCAAAAAAGGAAGGAAGAATATCGTGAGCGCACCGCTGGTGTTGTGATTTCCACTCGCGCGTCATCCAAGCTTGTGGCGCGTCTGTTCTTGTAGACATTGTGTGCCCCGCCTCCATGGCAGGTACATACCCGGCTCAGGCCACTGCGATACGGTTTCGTATGCCTTCATGTAACGAGTTACCCCTTAATTTTTTCTGTAATATATTCCTACGTATATCGGCGTCACATTTCCCAACCGTAGACCCACATCGATTAAGCCACCTGACCTGTCTCTCTCCCCCTCCTCCCTCTCTCCCTCCCTCCCTCCTTCCCGGCCGGATTGACGGTTAACGTTGCATGTTCAGATATATCGGCGATTTGGAAGACGTTTTGAAGGCGTCGGGGGAGTACCTAGAGGACGGAGGCCTACTCGGCTTCACCTGCGAGCTAATCAGTCCAGAGGATTGTGCTCTCACCGAGGCAAGCATTTTTCATCGCCATTTTAACCCACTGTTTAGTACTGTAACTCCCTTTTTTGGGGGGGGGGACAAACTACTTGTAATTAGTGTAGTGTTGTGTTGTTTGCAGTATTTTCACACAATTCCAAATAAAACTGAAACTGAAACGGTCGAAAATTTTGTTACCGTTCGTCAAAACAGCACAACGTTCATATGCTCCAACCAAGCCGATATGCCGATATGTAACATGAGGCGTGCGAGGACGAATTGAGATACATACACACGATACTAGGTAGGATATATGATAGCTGGTATTGTTATTCCCGTATAGCTGTACTTGTAGTAATTTATTTCGCGAAAGAGGGGCACGATATATTAATCCATACTATTTCAAGACATTCACTACGAGTAGAAAAACGACAGTCGATGGAGAGAGCATTCTGCTTAGAGATGTACATTTGCTGTGCCGATTACAAGCGTGTATATATTTGGCATGTACAAAATATCGTCTAGTTTGTTGTGTGTGTTTTATAGTTGAGATCACGTTGTATCAGGTACCTGGTATTATACGCTTGTGCAAGTAAAATATGTTTATTAATAGTGTTAAATAGAGCTCGGTGTCAGGGGGGGCTGAGTAGGGCACTGTGGGGCCATAACGTTAGCAAGACAAAATATACGACAACTACTGTAGTACTGCACTACGGTGCGTACCATACGTAAACTTTTAATCAATCATACTTTTAATATTAATAATTCGAGACATTAGTTAGTTTTCACCTACGATGGACACGATATAGGGGAAAGGGTGGATGAGATTTATTCATTAATGACTTCAGCTGCGGACACGTAGTGTGGATTGATTACTTTTTACACAAGAGGGACACGATCTGATACATTAGTATTTGCCTCAGAAGGCAAAGAAGTGCTACCCCTGTCGCAAAACGCCTCCCTCCTCCCCCTCCTCCTCCTTCTCCCCCTCCTCCTCCTCCTCCTCCTCCCGTCGTTTTTTGTTGGTGTGGACACCGTTCTCGTCCTTTTGCCCTCTTAATCCTTGCGCTTCCCTCTTACCGTATACCCCTCTCGTCGTCCTCTTCCTCCTCCTCCTCCTCCTTCTCCTCCTACCCCTAATTTTCGTGTCCATGCCATCTTCCTCCTTTTGCTCCCCTCTTGCCCCCCCCCTGTTTGGTGAGAACCCAACGTGCACATGGTACGGGCATTGTAGGGATGCAAGGGTCTACAGTCATACGACTACGGCCGTGCACGGCATGAGTACACCCCCCCCTCCTGGTCCTCCTGGTCCTCCTCCTCCTCCTACCCTTATTGTTCGTGTTCATGTCCTCTCCCTCCTGTTGATTTCTTCCTTTATTTGTTTCCCTCTTACCCCTCCCGCTCCTCCTCCTCCTCCTACTATCCTGATTTTTTTTTCCCCTCCCCCACCCTGTGTCCCCTCTGCCCTTCTCTTTCCCTCCTGAACCCTCGCATCCTCCTCCTCCTCTCGCTCTCATCTGTATCCCGGAACTTTTAGGGGGGCTGCAAGGGGTGGCAGCTGTTGACGTCAGGCCGTTTCGCTCACACGAAGGACTACCTGCACCAGCTGGCGGATCGGTGAGTGGTTCTCAACCCCTTAAGAACTGGTCCCACGATTTTGTGGAAAGACTACTTGGAATTAGTGTGGGATAAGTTTTGCAGTTCTAAAACAAACAAAAAAACTACTCTTTACAACCCCCCCCCCCCCCCAGATGCAGACAGACTGCTGCCCATCCGTGGCAAGCCCCATCAGAGAGTCAGAATCCAATATCGGGAGAATGCCCGAAATGGTAACAAGGAGGAAAGGGACGCCCTCCGCTGAGAAGGAGCGAGCAATGAAAAGAGAAAAGACGAGTGTGACATGGAGCAGTTTTGTACACTACTGAAGTAAGACGTCAACGATGCGGCATCTTAGGAGATAATGGTGCCAAGGCGGTGACCGCGGAAACACGGAAGGCGATACAGATTAGCAACACGTTTTCTTGTAATATATGCGAAACAACGTAATGATGCGCCCAAGTGTTGGAGTGTCCTCTATTAGGAGTATGAGAAACGGTGCCTGGGCCGTCTCGAAAGGGATGCGTGGTCAATGGTCAAGTGACTAAGCAAGCAGAACAAATGAGTACACCCCACCCCGACCCACCCCACCAATAAATAATTAATGATATATTTATAGGTTGGGTGTTGGCGTCGTGTTGCGCAACGACGCTGTAATAATCACCGTCCACCTCGCTGCGTGAAGCTAGCACAACCACACGGTGCCGTTTTTTTTTGTTGATTCTTTTTTGGCACCGGTCACCAAAAGCCTGGCGGTCCGCAGTAAGATCATCTTGTGCGGGTGGAGAAACCTTTGTTCCGCCACAAGGGAAAAAAAAATGGTCGTAATCACGTAAGGGTGTGGAGATTATGGTAAGGCGCTCCGCGAGGCAGCTATTCACATAGTAAGACGGAGCCATTGCCTGTCTCGCGGAAAGTTGCCAACACCAGAAATAAATTAACTCATTGAAGCTGCGTCCCATATGCACAGTCCGCCCTCAAAGAGCGCGGTTCTTAGGCAGATGCACTCACACTCCATCGCGACCTCGCCCCAATACTCACGGCGTTCGCCGCTTTGTGCAAGCATGTCTGCCTGGTTGGTGAAAACCCAACGCGTCTCCGTCCCCGGGCATTGTAAGGATATCTGCGAAGGGTCTCATGGTCATGATAACTACGGCCGTGCACGGCAACATGAGCTACAACAAAAAAAAAAAAACAAACAAAAAAACCCCCCCCCCCCCCCCCGACTCACACACATACACACACACAAAAACGACAAAAAACGACAAAAAAAACGACAAAATGCTTGGGAAATTAAGAAAAAAAAAGCACGAGAAGGCGTGGCGAAGCTATAAGAGAGACAACGATGTTTTCGAAAAATGACGAAAAAATGACAAAAAAAATATTTTTGCAAAAAGAAGTGATGGGTTAACCCTTTATGAACTGGTCTCGCGTATTTGGGGATACACTACTTGGGGTTAGTGTGGTATGTTGTTTTCAGTCATGAAAGAGCTCTATATGTCACCCAGACACTGACTTGGGGAGAAAAAATGAAAGCGTAGAGCCGGGTGGCCTTAATAGGTGTACGACGGAAAAAATACTTGGCACAACGCAAAAAACGGCGTTCCCGACGACGTGGAGTAGAGTTCATTGGTTAAGGGACCCTGACAAACAGACATGTTTTCGCAAAAAAAAATGTCGCGCCTATCGTAGCACCCGTTGAAACGTACAATTCTGCCCCGAAATATAGGCACCTTTAATACATTAATATTCAATAAATACGTTTATTATACGTATTTCGGGACATGGTGGTAGTAGGTATTCAGAGATATATAGAGTGTTTGCGATAGAAGTAAACAATAAAAGATACTTTCCTTTCGCTGAAAAAAGTGAATTCCGTTCCCCTTCATGGTTTCGGTGTGTTTGCGATATAAGTAAAAACCAAATCCTGCAGGCGACGCCTCCGAAAATAGCAAGGGAAGTGGGGAGATGAGGCATTGCAGCAAACATAAAAAAAAAACAAAAACAACGAAAACAAAGAAACCACCGTACGAGTAGCAACGGCAGCCCAGCAACGGTGGCGGCGGCGGCGGCAGGGATAACGTGTCTTGCCGCCTGTATACTGTATAATGCCATGCTTTCCCCGGGACTGTCCGTTTATTTCTGGCCTTTGCCGCCTGTATACTGTATAATGCCATGCTTTCCCCGAGACAGTCCGTTTATTTCTGATATTTGCCGCCTGTATAGTGTATAATGCCATGCTTTCCCCGAGACTGTCCGTTTGTTTCTGGTCTTTTTCTAGCCCCCAACCTCTGTCCCCCGTCCCATGTCCCCCTGTCCCCTGTCCCCTGTCCGTCCGCCGTCCAGCTTGGGTTTCGACGTTGCCCACTACAGGGAGATGTCCCCCCGAAAAGAAGGCGGCGCGCCCGTCCAGGGGCAGCTGCTCGCGCTCGTCAAAAGAGGGGCTTCACAGCAGCAGCAGCCCAAGACCGAGCTATAAGCTGTCGAGGGAAGGGGGACGGGGGGGGGGGGGGGGGGG